>PVIW01008967.1:0-55885 GCA_004026585.1 Noctilio leporinus
AACCAAGTATAAAGGAACCATGGACATGGACAACAGGTGGGATTGACTTTGGGGGGAATGGGTGGTTGGGGAGGAGGACAGAGGGGAGCAAAAAGGGGATGGATGTAATACAACAATAAAATTTAAAAATAAATAAATAAATAAATAAAATGACAACAAACAACTATCAACTACAGAATCTTAAAGATAAAATTAATTAATTAAAAACTAAGCAAACTAGGACCACAATCATAGGTAGAGGGATAATTTGGAGGGTCATCAGCTGTGAGGGAGATGGAGGAGAAATGGGGATATGGTGCAGGAATTAAGAAGCATAATTGGTGGGTACAAAATAGACAGGGGGATGTTAAGAATAATATAGGAAAGGGTGAAGCCAAAGAACTTACATGCATGACCCATGGACAAGAACTAAGGGGGGGGTGGAATTGTTGTAGGGGAGGGGTGTATTGGGTGGAGGGGAGCAAAGAGGAAAGAAATTGGGAAACTGTAACAGCATAATCAATAAAATATACTTTTAAAAATAATTCTAGGTAGTTAGGCCAGAGATATATGAAGGCATGACAAAGTGGAGTGGAAAGGTAAGCATGTAGATAACTCTAGATAGTCATTGCATTCATAACATAAAATTATTGTCTAGTATGTCGATTTAATGAAAAGGCAGAACTAAAATCCTGGGCAATAAGAGCATATAAATTAGCAGGGAGATGACTCTGGTTAAAATATTCCAGGGTCTTTGTAGGTTCAGGCAGTGCAGGGAAGTAGCAACAGTCAAGAGATTCACATTAAGGTAATGAAGTTTCACATGCATAGTAAAACAGAAGCTATAACTTTTATCCTGAGAGAGAAAAAATAGGAAAGAGAGTGGGAGAGGGAGAAAATCAGATTGCAGTGGGGGAAAAGCCATCCATATTCTCTTAAAAAAAAAAAAAAAAGTTAACATATAAAAATGTAGAAAAATTAAAAATAAAGGGATGGATAAAGATACATCAGACAAATAATTGCCAAATAAAAGTGGAATGACCATATTAGTACCAGAAAAAAATAGTCTTTAAGTCAAAAAATAGTAATTAAGGAGGGAGAGGGTTACCACAGAATGAGAAGACATTCCTTTCACAAGGGAGATACAATGTCAAGTTAGGCACCCAAATAACTTTACAATCTATATTGCAGGTACTTCCTCCACCTTCTGCTGAAGGATCTCAGCTGGCCACAGGTCCTGACAAGGACAATAGGAAATAGCTAGGTGTTTGGGTCAGCGTTTGGATGATGCTATTTCCCCGGCCCCTGAAAACAGTCCAAAGAATGACAGCCCTCTCATCTGTCCAGTTAGAGGAGCTTAGGGTCAAAGCTGCTCCCATGCTCCCTGGAGACCAAACCTGTTAGGATAAGCTCTTACCCTATTGGCTGGGACAGAAACAGAGAAAAAGAAGGGAGCATTGTGAAGGCAGAGTCCTGACAATAGTGAAGCCAAGATTCCTCTATTTATTTTCTTAATACTTAATACCATCTACAGAATTTTGGCAAACAGCAACATACCTACCTGATCTAATCCTTTCATTTCAAAGAGCAGGAAACAGAGCACACAAGGAGGCAACGTGGCATGCCGTAAGTCACACACAAATACACCCGGGTGTGCATATAGTCATTAATATTCACATGGTGACCCAAGAGAGATTTGAAAACAAATGAATCTAAATGTTAAAATGGCAAATCCTCCCTGAGTAAAAAGAAAATCCTCTATCTAACAGCTCCACTGAATTAAAAAGTGCACCCCACTTGTAGGTTTGCTCTCCCTCCGCATCAAGCCAGCAAGCAAGAACACTGCACCATGCTGTGCATGGCATTGAAATGTCAGATAACTGCTGACTCCAGTAATTCATCATTGAATTGAAGGCATTACATATGGAAAGAGCAAAACTCTAATTCCAGCTCATTTCAACAAGAATTGATCTAAGAGTTCATTACAAAAGTAATTTTTACTAACACAATTTCCAACATGTCCTCAAAAGACAATTAGAAGCTTTCCTGCCATAGCTAATAAGGGGAAATTTGCATACAATGCAAAGTTACAGATTCCTTGCGTCTAACTTAACAATTTTGTTTTTTAATGTTCGCTTAATGTTAGAGATGAAGGTTGGAGAGGGCTGGGAAACTAGAGTTTAGGGTCACTTAAAAAGGGATCTAGGATCTGAAATCCAGGTTCATTGCCTTCAAGAGCTATGAGACCTCAGTCATGTAACTTTGCTTCTCTGAGCCCTTATTTCTTCATCTATGAGAATATCTGCATCTCATGGTATCATTCAATAAGAAAGTGGATGGAAAGCACTTAACACAGGTTAAAGTCCTTCATGAAAGGTAACTTTTTCTCTCTTTTTTTTAAAGATTTTTATCCATTATTTTGAGAGAGAGGTGTAGGGAGAGAGGCAGAGAGAGAGAGACATCAATGTATAGTTGCCTTTCACCTGCCTCCAGCTACAGACCTGGCTTGCAACCTGGTTATGTGCCCCGGCTGGGGAATCGAACCGGCGAACTTTGGGTCCGCAGGCCGGTGCCTTATCCACTGTGCCACCACCGGGGTCGAAACGTAACTTTTAAAAAGCTCACCAAACCCTATTTGATAAGCCTGTGATGTCAAGGTAATAACACTTACCTGGCCAGTGTCCTAAAAGATATAGAGAATGAATGTATGTGGAATGCAGTTACTGGTAGATCCTGCCCCTGCCCCTTTGGGTGGGCTTGACTGGATGCCTCCAAGATCCAGATCCCCCCAGCCTTGTGTCTGGTTGGCATCAGCAGTGGGGCTCAAACAGCTGGACCCAGAGGCACTCTATTCCTCAATCAAAGAAAATAATTCTTCCATTTCTTGTGAAATTGCCTTTCTGGACTCAAAAAATAGATCTCAGGCCAACTTCACAAGTTCTCAACCTTGGCTGCCACTGGGTTCATCAGGGGTGGGGACAGGGAGCTTTTTAAAACCCTAGTGCCCAGGATGCCCCCCAAAAACCAATGAAAACAGAATCCCTGGGCAGGGACCAAGATGTCAGTATCTTTACCTGTTCCCAGATAATTCCAGTACCAGACAAGGTTGGGAATTATCCTTGGGAGCCGATGGATGGGCAAGAAGAAAAAGTCAATGGATGAAAAATTGTATACAAGCATTTTCTCTATGTTTATGCCCCGAAACTTCTGCTACCAGCTTGAAGGGTAATGTGAATAAGAGGTAAAGGAGTCCAAGTTTTTCCCCAAATACTTTCTAATAACAAGAGAGTTCTGGAGCTCTGGACTTGCTAGCTAGCACAGAGAAAGTCAGAAAACTTTTTCCAGATCATTAAAAAGGCCTGATTTCAGGCTAACGGTACCTGAAAGAAAACTCCCCTTCTTTGACTTATGTCTTCCCAGACATTGGGGACCACTTGGGAAGGTTCTGCTTTTAAGCTCTGCAATGGGTGTGAGGACAGTAGGGAGCCTTGGTATGCTGTGAGCAGATGACTACTCTAGTTAGGCTGACATTTCAGGAAGCTCACTCTCACTTCAGAATAAACAATGGTTTGGATGAGGCCACAGGCAAGAACACTATTAGGAGTGGACAGGTGGACCCAAGATCCAACACTCATGGGGCAGGGCTTGTTGCACCTGTGAGTGCCTCAGAATCCCATGGGATGCTTGTTAAAGCAGACTGCTAGACCCCACCCCCAGAATGTCTGATTTAGTAGTGCTGAAGTAGAGCCTCACGTTGAGGACCGCTGCTGTAGGTGGTAGTGATGCTGGAAGCAAGTGGGAGGCTATTTGGCAAGAAGCATCATAGTTCCAGGCTGGAGGTTCTGGGTTTGGTTTAATGCTGGCTGCACATTTTAATCTCCCATAGAGGCAGGGCCCCACCTCACCCCCTACATCATTTCAATTGGTCTGGCAAAGCCCAGACATGAACATTCAAAGGCCCCCATGTGATTCCAGGGTGAATTCAGAGGTGAGAACCAATCCTTGCTACTTGAAGTATGGTTGGTAGACCAGCAGTATCAGTATTACCCAGGAACTTATTAGAAATGCAAAGCTCTGGCTAGTGGCTCTGGATATGCGCCCCCTGCGAACCTAAAGGTCGCTGGTTTGATTCCCAGTCAGAGCACATAACCAGATTGTAAACCAGGTTGCAAGCCAGGTCTCCAACCAGGTCTGTATCTGGAGGCAGGTGAAAGGCAACTACACATGGATGTTTCTCTCCCTTTCTTCCTCCCTCCCTGCCCTTCTCTCTAACAATAATGAATAAAATGTTTTTTTTTTTTTTTAATAATAAATTTTAAAAGTTAAAATGCAAAAGAAAAAAGAAAAAAAGAAATGTAGGAACTTGGGCTCTATCCCAGACCTACTGTTGGCATCTACATTCTAACAAGATCTTTGGGCAATTCATATACATGTGAAAGGTTTTAGGAACTACTGATAAAGAGTATCTGGCCTGAAATGGGATTCCAGAAGCAGCTAGAAGCCTGGGAGGGAGAAATGGGTGGAGACAGGTCCCCAGGGTGATGACCCAGAAATGGACCCAGGAGGAAAGAAATCCATTCATTTATTCAAATGGACTATATTGACCCACACTGTGTGCTGGGCACTAAGTGGTACAGAAACCTGGCCTCTGGCCATCAGGACACTGCAATAATAACATGAGAGGCCTAGGCTGTTACTTTAAAGTCCAAAAGGTCCTGCTGATGAGCAGCTGAGTCAGCAACTCATGAGTTCCCTGGAGCAAGGACATCACCCCGGCACACAGCGTGCCAGGCCTGTGCCATGAATGCCAAGTGCTGAAGAACTGCTTGGAGCTGGGCCCCCAAGGTAGACAGTTGACTCCGGGCAAACATGGGTGAGGGCCCAGGAGACACAAAAGTCTGGAGTGTATGAGGGACCAGCATGTGGTGCCATTAGCTGGATCTAAGACAGAGATAATTACCCTCTGAAAGAGGCCGGATGATAAAGATCCTAGGCTTTGAGGGACATGGGGTCTCTGTCGCAGCTACTCAACCTGCCCTTGGAACTTGAAAATGCTGTAGATGACATGTCATCAAATGGGCGTGCTATGTGCCAATCAAACTTTACCTACAACAGGCTGTACACTGGATTTGGCATCATGTGGGGTCACTGATCTACAGGAAAAGGAAGGAAGCTGAGATGGAGCCACAAAGGTGAATTGGAGGTTGTTGGAAGGCCTAAGGAGGCCTTGGCCACCAGGCAAAGGCAAGTGGGCCTGGAATCCACAGTGGGGAGGAGTGCGGGATTTTGGACTGCAGAGTGAAGCACAGTCAGAGGCCAGCTAGGGGGAGATCAGGGGATGGGGACAGGGGGACAGTTAGGAGATGTGGGAATGGTTCCCGAGGGAGCTGGATGACAGAGAATCAGAATGAGGGTTACATACAAGGCATGGCATGCGAGAGCAGTTTTGGTGGCCAGATCTGTAGGGCTTAGAGTAGGAGGGCCAGGGACTTCCTTTTTGGTCACTGGAATGACAGGGAAGATACTGTGGCCAGCAACACATGGGGGAGCTCAGGGAAGTGTGTGGCATAGAGCAGGATCCAGCACAGCATGTCACACCCTTTCCCCACCCCAATTCCCATCACACCTGAGCACCCAGGCTTCTGGAGAAGACCAGGTTAAAAAAAAAAAAAAAAAAAAAAAGTTAAAATGCAAGGCCTGCCTGAGGGTCACTCTTCTGGCAGCTACAAATCTGTGAGATGGAGCTCACCCAGGCATGGATGGAATCCCATGTGCCCAGGGCTGAAAGGTGACTCAGAGCTGCACTCCTCAAAGTTCAATGTGCCACAAAATCCTTAGAGATGCTGTGAAGGAAGATTGTAGTTTCTAATAAGCACCTGGTCTTAACAATGCTGCTGGCCCTTTGAGAAGCTGAGCCTCAAGGACCATTTCGGCCACCCCTGTGTTCCCCCAACCAAGGGCAGCAATGCCCAATAATTAACTACTTGTTTGGTGGCTACTATATACAAGACCCTGGAGATACTAAGAATGTAGCTGATGTTGGAGTCCTTGCTATATGGCAAGAACTATTATAAGAATGTCACATCTGTGACTCACCTATTCCTCACTATGGCCCAGGAGGTGGGTTCTAGAAGTGTCCTGTTCGCCCGACTATTGAGCGACCCGAGGACAAGACAGCCACATTTCAGAGCCAACACTCCATCCCTAAGGCCCAGACAGGGAAGCAATAGGCCACCTGCAGCAGGACCACAAATCCCAAATTGGTGCATTTGCACCCAATTTAGGCTACCTTTTCTGGGAAATTGAAAATGTTGACTATGACATTCAGCCCAAGGCATCATGACTCCTAAGTCCGGTGCAGGGCTGGGAGTGGGTGGGGGGAACACGGAGGGGGTTGGCACACACCTGCTGTAGGGACACCATGCTGCTCAGACAATTCTTTAGCATTGTTTCTGAGGCACTAAGGCAGCCTGAGAAGAGATACGTCCATGGAGCTCCTGCAATGCAACTAAGTGCCCCAAATAAAATGGAAATAATATAGTGGGGAAATTTGTGGCTGATGCGTATTTTATGGACATCATTTTCAGTAGCGGCTACTTGTTATCATCCCAGGACATGGTTTCCACCTCACGTTGCGATACTGCCACCTAGTGGTAATGGCGAAAGCTGCTGCGGAAGTTGAAGCATCTACAGTCCCGAAACGACTAGGGAGGCTGCATCCTGTTAACACTAGTCTGGGCGGTGGCTGTTTTTAGCTGGGTCTCTCCTTCTGCGCCACTTTCATAATGGAAACCAGCTCTCTAGACCCAAAAAAAGCTGCGACGTGCTCTGCAAAAGCTGTCGAGGGCCAATTTTAGCGGCACTTCTTGGAATCTGGGCTCCCGGGAGGGAGGAGGGATAATGTGGTTCCCAGAAGTTGAGCATCTCCTTAGAACCTTTAGAAACCCGAAGCTGGCTCTGGCCATGAGGATGACATATCTTAGGTCCTTTGGGGTCCAGCTTCTTCACTGAGCCCTGAAAGGAAATGTAAATTTGGGGGAAGGATGTTGGAGGCAGCAGCTACTGTGCCCTGAGAACTTTACCATGTACTGCATGGACCATCTCATTGATGCCTCAAAATAACCCTAAGTGGACACCTAGAATTACATCCATTTTACACATGAGGAATTCGAGGCTTAGAAAAGTTCATGACTTGGCCAAGATCATAGAGTTGGTAACTAGCAAAGCCATGATATGGATGTTAGAGTCTGTATATTAACGCAGAACCCAAAGAAAGCAACAGACCAAGGAAGTCCTGAGCTCATCACACACTGCTGCCAACTCACTGGGTGACCTTGGGCAAGTAACTCCATCTCTCTAAGTCTCAGTTTCCACTATGGTAAAACAGGTATGATGATCATGGCTTCTACCTTACAAGGTTGAGCAAGGATCCAAACAAAAATCATATATCCTTCAACCCAGAGATCCCATTGCCTGGCCTGGGGGCCACTCAGGCACCAGATTCTCCCAGATTCCAGGAGATGGATGGATATAATAATCTCTGAGCCCCCACAACAGGAAAGATCCTGATGGTTCATCATCCCATACATAAAATGGGCATTGCCTTCATTTAGTCCCTGGGAATCAATATAGCAAATCAGTCAGGCCCCCAGGTTCTGGGATTCCCAGTCCAAGCCTGCCCCTTGCCCCTACACCCTTAAGGCCTGGTCCTTACCTGTCAAATGGTTTGTAACACTGGCACTGACTTTATAGGGCTGGTTTGAGGGTTAAATTGTGTAATATACTGTAACTCTTCTAGGCTGCTCCAGTGCTAAAATAACCAACCTGTCCTAATTTGCCCAGAACTTACCCAGTTTTCCAGAATATTCTCCATCCCAAGAAACCCTTCAATTCTGAGTGAACTGAGATGATTGTTCACCCTCAAGGCATGCAGCTCAGCCCAGACCACTAGACTGGATGTCCCTACTCCATTCAATACCCTTCATGGACTTTTCTGTGGCTGGAAATGATATAACTCTGTATCGGGCTTCCCCAGGAGACATAGCACCATGAGCCAGGCTTGCACCTTGATTTATCATCACTGTCCCTGGAAGGTGAACAGCAAAATTCCCTGAGTGAAGAGATGACCACCTACTATGAAAGTGTAAAGACAGATAAGACATCAGAGGTCATGGCCATGTGGCAAACAAAGACTGACAAGTCACCCAGTAGAACTCAATACATTAACCACTGTGCTGGGTTAAACATAGGGATGGCAGTTTTGGAAGGACCCTAACCCAGCTTGAGCGGATGAGTGTGAGAGAAGCCTTCCTGGAGGGTCTGACCCCAGTGAAGCTACTAAAGTGAGTTAAGCAAGTAAGGGGGAGGGAGAAGAGAAGCTGGGAAGGTTTTGCTGACCATGTGACAAGCTGATACCCTGGGTGTCAGCCTGACCCAAAACAGGGGTTCACTACATTGTACAATTTCCAAAATCCCAGAAATCTCCCAAGTCTTCCCCCAACCATTCCCTCCTCCTTCCAACACAACCCAGTCACTACTCACCTGACAACACAAAGGGAATGTTACATTGGCCAAGAGTTCTAGCCTTTGTCCCCCAAGGTCTAAGTTCATGCTGATTTCACAACAGAAAAACTATAAACCAGAAGGCCTGCAACCAAAACTACTGTACCCAGCAAGGCTTTCATTTAAAAAAGGCCCCTGCCAGGGCACATAATGAGGTTGCAAACCAGGTCTCTAGCCAGGTCCTTGGCTGGGGGCAGGTGAAAGGCAACCATAAATGATGTTTCTCTCCCTCTCTGCCTCTCTCCCTTCCTCTCTCCCTGGAAATAATAAATGAAATCTTTTTAAAAATTAAAATTAAAAATAAATTTAAAATGGAAGGCAAATAAGGAGTTTCCCAGACCAAACAAAAAAAGGGGGGGCTAAAAGACTATGTCTCCACCAAATCAGCATTGCAAGAGATGCTAAAGGGACTGTTTTAAGAAAGTGGAGAGAAATGAATTAACGTAGGCATTTTGGAATAATGAAAAGAAAACTTTGTATTAATATTAGTTGAGAAGCTGACAGAGGGCAGTAATTAAATGATGAATTGTCTGGATATGAAAGGAAAAATTAAAAGTACACATTGGTGGTTACAGAATAGACAGCGGTATGTTAAGAAGAATAAAGGAAATGGAGAAGCCAAAGAACTTACATGCATGACTCATAGACATGAACTAAGGGGCATTGCTGGAGGAAATGGGGTAGTGGGCAGAGGGGGGCAAAGGGAGGAAACTGGGACAATTGTAATAGCAAGATAAATAAAATATAATTTAAAAAAAGAAAAAAAAGAAAATGGAGAGAGAGAGAGAAAGGGACACAGGTACAAAGGAGAAAATGTGGCAATGAATAAGTAACCTTAAGTGTAAATGGAGTACATGCTCCAATCAAAACTCATAGGATAGACAGAGGGGAGCAAAAAGGGGATGGATGTAATACAACAACAATAAAATTTAAAAAAAAAAAAAAAAAACTCATAGGATAGTTGAATGGATAAGAAAACATGACCCACATATATGCTGTCTACAAGAGACCCACTGCAGAACAACAGATCCACACAGACTGAAAGTGAAAAAATGGAAAAAAAAATTCCAGGCAAACAGACATTTGAAAAAAAAAAAAAAAAAGCTGGGGGAACAATACTCATATCAGATAAAATAGGCTTCAAAACAAAGGCCATTAGGTGGGGAGGGGGACAGAGGGGAGCAAAAAGGGGATGGATGTAATACAACAACAATAAATTTTAAAATAAAAAAGAAGGCCATTAAAAGAGACAAAGAAAGACACTACATAATACTTAAGGGAATGATCCATCAAGAAGATACAAACCTTGTAAAAATATATGCACCCAACATAGGAGCACCTAAATATACAAGGAAAATCTTGGAAAATTTCAAGAAAGATATCAACAGAAATACACTCACAGTGGGAGATTTTAACACCCTACTGTCAACAATGGACAGATCTTCCAAAGCAAAGAAATACCAAGGATATTATAGTATTAAACAACATTCTAGAGCAAATTAATATAACTGATATTTACAGAGCATTTCATGCCAAAGAAGCAAAATACACATTCTTTTCAAATGCACATGGAATATTTTCAAAGATAGACCACATGGTAGGACATAAAATAAGCTTCAACAAATTCAAGAAAATTGAAATCATACCAAGCATCTTCTGAGATCACAGCAACTTGAAACTAGAAAACGACCTCAAGGGAAAAACTTGAAAACATTAAAATTCATGGAGACTTAATGACATGCTATTAAACAATGAATGGGTTAACAATGAGATCAAGGAAATAATCAAAAAGTTTCCGGAAACAAATGAAAATGAACACACAACAGCAAAGGCAGCTCTGAGAGGGAAGTTCATAGCAGTACAGAACTACCAAAAAAGAAAACTTTCAAATAAACAACCTAACCCTACATCCATAAGAACTATATAGGAACAACAAATGAACTCCATAATAAGTAGGGGGAAGTAAGTAATTAAGATCAAAGCAGAATTAAATGACATAGGGACTAAAAGAACAATTCAAAGGATCAATAAATACAGGAGCTGACTCTTTGAGAATAGTAAACAAAACCAACATGCCTTTTATCAGACTTACCAAGAAAAAAAGGAAGAGGGTCCAAATAAATAAAATCAGAGGCCCTGGCTGGTGGCACAGTGGATTGGTGCCGGTCTGCAGATCCAAAAGTCACTGGTTTAATTCCCAGCCAGGGCACATAATCATGGTCTCCAGCCATGTCTGCAGCTGGAGGCAGGTGAAAGGCAATCACACATTGATTGGTTGCCTCCCTCCCTGCCTCTCTCCCTTCCCCTCTCTCTAAAAAAAACACAATTAATAAAATCTTTTTTAAATAAATAAAATCAGAAATGAAAGAGGAAAATCACAACTGGTACTACAGAAATACAAAGGACTACAAAAAAAAGTACTACAAACAAGTATATGACAAGAAATTTGACCACCTGGGCTAAATGGACAAATTTATAGAAACAAAATCCTTTCAAACTGAATCAAGAAGAGGCAGAAAACCTGACTAGGCTTATAACAACTAGTGAAATCAAAGCAGTAATAAAAAAATAAAAAAAAAAAATAATACCCAGCACACAAAAGCCCTGGAACAGACAGTTTCATAGGCAAATTATACCAAAACATTTAGGAAAAAGCTAACTCCTATACTTATCAAACTATTTCAAAAAATCCAAGAAGAGAGAAAATTCCCAACTCTTTCTGTGAGGCCAGTATTATTCTAATTTCAAAACCAGGTAAAGACACAACAAAGACAAAATATTTAGGCCAATATCACTAATGAACATAGATGCTAAAATCCTCAACAAAATATTAGCTATCTGGATCCAAACATACATTAAAAATATCAGGGGGTGGGGGACAGAGGAGAGGAAAAAGGGGATGGATGTAATACAACAATAATAAAATTAAATAAAGAAAAAAAATCACACACCTTGATCAAGTGGGATCCATCCCAGAGATGCAAAGGTGGTACAATATCTGCAAATCAATAAATGTAATACACCACAGAAACTAAATGAAAAACAAAATTCATGAGATCATTGATCACTGGTTCGATTCCCAGCCAGGGCACATAACCAGGTTGCAAGCCAGGTCTCCAGCCAGGTCTCCAGCCAGGTCTCCAGTCAGGTCCCCAGCTGGAGGCAGGTGAAAGGCAACATTGGTATCTGTCTCTCTCTCTTCCTCATTCATTCTCTCTCTCTCTCTCTCTCTCTCTCTCTCTCTCTCTCTCTCCCTTCCCCTCTCTCTAAAAATAATAAATAAAATCTTTTTTAAAAAAAAAGATTCCTTCTTTTAAAAAAGAAATCATGTGATCATATTAATAGACACTGAAAAAAGCATTTGATAAAATCCAACACCCATTTATGATAAAAACGCTCAGCAATAGGGAATAGAGGGAGCATACCTCAACATACTGAAAACCATATACAAGAAACCTACAGCCAACATCATACTCAATGAGCAAAAACTAAAAGATTTCCCCCTAAGATCAGGAATAAGACAAAGGTGTCCACTTTCACCACTTTTATTGAACATAGTATCAGAAGTTCTAACCACAGTGATCAGACAGGCAAAAGAAATAAGAGCCATCTAAATTGAAAAAAAAAAAAAAAAAAGAAAAACTGTCATTATTTGCAGATAACATGATACTATACATAGAAAACCCAGGCCCTGGCTGGCACAGTGGATAAGGTGCCAACCCGTGAAGCCGAAGGTCACTGGTTCGATTCCCCAGCCAGGGCACATAACCACGTTGCAAGTCAGGTCTCCAGCCAGATCTGTAGCTGGAGGCAGGCAAAAGGCAACCATACATTGATGTGTCTCTCTCTCTCTACCTCTCTCCCTTCCACTCTCTCTGGAAATAATAAATACAATCTTTTCTTTAAATGAATTAATTAATTTAATTAAATTAAGAAAGAAAGAAAGAAAAGAAAACCCTAAGAAAACTCTATAGGCTCGATAAAAATACTCAACATAATAAATGAATTTGGCAGAATAGCAGGATACAAAGTAAATATTCAGAAATTGAAGGCAGTTTCACATACCAACAATGAAATGTCAAAAACAGAAACTAGGGGGAATCCCATTTCCTATAGCAATGAGAAAAATAAAGTACCTAGCAATAAACTTAACCAAGGAGGTAAAAGACCTACACTCAGATAGCCACAGAACGCTAAAGAAAGAAATTAAGACACAAATAAATGGAAGAATATACCATGTTCAATCACAAAAATGCCCATGCTACTCAAAGCAATTTATAGATTTCGCACAATCCAATTAAAATACCAATGATATATTTTACAGAATTAGAACAAATATTACAAAAATTTATATGAAACTTCTAACAACCCTGAATAGCCTCAGCAAACTTGAGAAAGAACAACAAAATAGGAAAGATCACAATACCCGATATCAAACTATATTATAAGGTCACTGTAATCAAAACAGTCTGGTACTGACATAAGAACAGACACATAGGGATAGAGAGGTTGGGGCAGGGGAGAGCAGTAGGGGAGAAATAGGATAAATGTAACACAACAACAATAAAATTAAATTAGTATACAAAAAAAAATAGACATATAGATCAATGGAACAGAATAGAAAGCCCAGAAATAAACCCAGGTCTCTACAGTCAATTAATATTTGACAGAGGGGCAGGAGCCTAAAATTAAGTAAAAACAGCCTTTTCCATAAATGGTGTTGGGAGATTTGGACAGATACATGCAAAACAATAAAACCAGACCATGAACTCACACCATACATCAGAAAAAACTCAAGCTGGATAAAAGACTTAAATATAAGTTATGATACCATACATATCCTAGAAGAAAACATGGGCAGTAAAATTTCAGATATTCCATGCAGCTATATTTTTGCTGACCTATTTCCTAGGACAAGCGAAATAAAGGAAAGAGTAAACAAATAAGACTACATGAAACTAAAAGGCTTCTGCTAAAGAAAATATTAGCAAAACAAAAAGGGAACCAACTATATGGAAAAACATATTTGCCAATGATACCTTGGACAAGGGTTTAATCTCCAAAATTTATAAAGATCCTATGACTTGGTACTAGGAAGATAAGCAAAGCAATTTAAAAATGGGCAAAGGAGCCCTGGCTGGTGGCACAGTGGATAAAGTGCCGGCCTGTGCACCCAAAGAACACTGGTTCGATTCCCAGCCAGGGCACGTAACCAGGTTGCAAGCCAGGTCTCCAGCCAGGTCTGTAGCTGGAGGCAGGTGAAAGGCAACTGTACATTGATGTCTCTCTCCCTCTCTGCCTCTCTCCCTTCCCCTCTTTCTGAAAAATAATAAAAAATATTTTTAAAAAAATGAAAAATGGGCAAAGGACTTGAACAGACACCACTCCAAGGAGGACTTAACAGAGGTCCTGCCGATAGGCATATTAAAAGGATACTCAACATCACTAGCCATCAGAGACATGCAAATTAAGACCACAGTGAGCTATCACCTCCCACCTATCAGAATGGCCATCATTAATAAATCAACAAACAACAAGTGCTGGCAAGGATGTGGAGAAAAGGGAACCCTGGTGCACTGTTGATGGGAATGCAGACTGGTACAGCCACTATAGAAGATTGTATGGGATTTACTCAAAAAACTAAAAATGGAAGTGCCTTTTGACCTAGTGATTCATTCCACTGCTGGGAATATACCTAAGAATTCTGAAACACCAATTCAAAAGAACCTATGCACCCCTATGTTCATACTAATGCTATTTACAATAGCCAAGTATTGGAAACAGCCTAAATGCCCATCAGTAAATGAGTGGATAAAAAAACTGTGGTACATTTACACAGTGGAATATTACGTAGCAGAAAGAAGGAAGAACGCCTACCTTCTGTGATAGCATGGATGGAAGTGGAGAATATTATGTTAAGTGGAAAAAATAAGCTAGATGGTAAAGACAAATACCATGTGAGCTCACCTATAACAGGAACCTATTGAACAACAAGCAATGAGCAAACAGAACCAGAGGCAATGGAAACAAGGTACAGACTAACAGTGGGGAAAAGAGGAAGGGTCTAGTCAAGGAACATGTATAAAGGGTCCATGGACAACAGGATGGGGACTGACTGTGGGAGCAGGAGTGGGGGGGTGGGGGGGGAGACAGGGCAGTGGACAGCAACAGGGGGAAAATTGTGAAAACTGCAGTAGAACAATAAAAAAATAATTCAAACCTGAAACCTGTATAATTTCAATAACCAGTATCACCCAATTAATTCAACAAAGATACTTAGTAACCTCAAGAAGGGAAATGTAAAAATTCACTTTATCAATATAAGAGGGAAAAGAGAATTCAAAATAACCTTGGTACCTTCCAGCTGGGTGACCCTAATTTTGAATACAATCCCAAGGACACTTTGAGGATAGAATGCAGAATGACTGTATGGGCCACGGGGTGAGTCACCAGGAAAAGAAGGCCATGCTGTCAGTCCATGTCTCTTGGATTCCTATTTTGCAATGCCTCAGGCACTTCTGCGCACGGAAGAACAAAGATGCCCCAAAGAAAGAAATCACTTTATAGGATTTATAGTAAGTACCTTGCTTTACACTCTCAACAAATGTCTGTAAAAATATAATGGAGTTCTATTTTCTTTTATGTTCCTGATCACTTATAGGGCTTTATGTTATAAAATAGGGCTTAGGAATAAATTCCTGGTGGACAACATAGTGCTTTTTAGGAAATACGAGCAATAAAATAATAAAATAATTTTATTTTATTATTGAGAATAGTCATTCTCAAGCTCAGAGAAGTTAAGTAACTAGCCCAAGATCACACAGGAGAGCCAGATTTTAAACCCAAGTCTAACCCCAAGGTCCCCCACTCCATAACTTTCCTTTCCTATGACTGGACAGTTGAAGTTTTAAACCTAATACAGTCCTTACCTTTTTATTTATGAGATACCCCCACCCCAAACGCTATACTCCAGTCTTCCAAACCACTTGCATTTGCCTGCATATTATTATTCTGGGGTGACCATAACAAAGCACCACCAACTGGATAGTTTAAACAAGAGAAATTTATTGTCTCACAATCTGGAGGCCAGAAGTCCAAATCAAGGTGTCAGCAGGGCTGGTTGCTTTAAGGACTGTGAGGAGAAATCTTTCCTGTGTTTGTCTTCTGTCTTCTGGTGGTTGGCTTGGAAAGCTTGGTTTTCCTTGACTCATAGAAGCATCACCCCAATCTCCGCCTCTGTCTTCACATGGCCACGAACAGGATCCCAAGGTACTCAGCAGCTGGACAAGGGGCCCCAGTCCAAGGGGGCCCTCTGGGAAGATCTCCCAGTAAGGGGGCCCAGCTGGCATGAGTGTGGGAGCCCCAAAGACATCTAAACTAGACTTTTGGAGAGTCAACTTCCAAGGCTACAGTCTCCTGATGCAGGTTCATGAGGTGGGTTGAAATAGCTATCACTTGCAAAGTAAACTCATGGCTCTGAAGGGGGACTGGCAGTGAAAGTCTCATTCTCTCTCTCTCTCCCTCTCTCTCTCTCTCTCTCTCCTCACTGACCACACTCTGCCAGCAATTTTCAACCAAGATATGCAGTTGTGAGCTGTATCACCAAGTAATCTATTGCTAATTTTTAGAAGTGCGAAATATTGCAAATATATACTCAAGCAGATTCAAGGTTATTCCTATGCAACCTCAGCTTCAGTCACTGCATTCTGATTAGGGTTCTTTAGTGGGAGAGGGAAGGAGGGAATTTATAGCTAGAGCATAGATGTGTCTGCACATGATGGAATAAAAAGACTGAGACAGCCTCTCTGTACTCCATGTCCTATGAGGCCCATATAGAAATATCAGGCTTTCTTCTTTGGCAGATACTGATACACATATGAAAGGGTGGTCCTGGGGGAGAAAAGGAGGTAGGCATGGCCAGTTGAGATTAGAAAAGATTCCCAATATCACTCATGATCCAGAAATGCAAGTTAAAAAAAGGAGACATCCATTATTCATCCACCCAATAGATAAAACGTGTTGTATTTGATCCTTACAGGTATTGGCCAGAAGGGGAGGGTGGGCAGAGAGGTTCTGCAAACTTAGTGGAGTAGAGTGTAATTGACACAACAATTTTAGGGGCTTTGCAGGCTATGGGAGGCCATTACCTTTCTGATCTCAATTCCTACTACTCTCCCCCTTTTCACTCTGCCCTAAAAGCTCTTTGAACTCACCAGGTGCATACCTGCCTCAGGGCCTTCACACTTGCTATGCCCTTTACCTTGGAATGCTCTTCTATATGACTTATACCCTTTTAGTCTTCTGTCATATGTCACATGTGTTCCTACCCACATGTTAACTTTCACACACACATTCCCTCTCTCTCTCTCTCCCCCCGCCCCCCCTTTCCTGCCTTCTCTTTTCCCATAGCACTCATAAATCACTAGATATACATATGTTGTACATATTTATTTTATTGTCTACCTCTCTCCAAAACCCATGTCAGCTTCAAGGGAGTACAAATTTTGTGATTTAATTGTTCCCTGATGTGTCTCCAAAGCCTGAGTGGACCTGACCCAGATGGACAATACATGTTTGTTGAATGAATCCAGATATTAAGCGCAGATACCTTTTGATTCTGCCTTTAAGAAACCATCTGTATTTGTCTTCTATTGCTGTATAACAAATCAGCAACTTAAACAGCTCCCACTTACGAGCTTACAGTTTCTTATGCCAGAAGTTCAGCCTAAAGCTAGGTCCCTGCTCAGACTGAAATCATGGTGTTGCCACTGTGTCCTTGTTGGGGCTCAGGATCCTCTTCCATGTTTATTCCTGGTACTGCATAATTCAGTTCCTTGTAGTTCAGGACTGAAGTCTCCAATTCCTTGCTGGCTGTCAATCAAAAGGCACTCAACTTCTAAAGGTCACTTGAATTCCTCTTCACATAGCCTCTCCACCTTCAAGCCAATTGCAGTGTATGGTACTTTCGTAGGCTTCCAATCTTTCTGGCTTCCTCTTCTCCCGGCCAGAGAAAACTACTTTTAAAGGCCTCCTGTGATCAGATTACAACCACCTGGATGTATTTTCATACCTGAAGTTAGCTGGCTTGGGGCTTTAATTACTTCTGGCAACATCCCTTCCTGGAAATACCTAGATTAGAATAACCTGGGGACTGGAATCTAAAGGACAGGTTTAGGCTCCTGCGCACCGCAGCATCTCAGAGAAACACTCAACAATGTGCGCCAGGAGACAGACACGTGCATGTATGTTGCAGAATTATTTATAACAGGAAAACATGGAAACACCTGCACATCCATCAGGGAGAAACTAGTTCACTAAGCTATGATACAGCTATGCTGTGGGTTATTTTACAATCACAAAAAAGAATGGGCACATCTTCACCCACAAAATCTATGCAAAGGGACACACACCTTCCCCTGAGGTTAAGAGCATCTACCCTGGAAAAAGTCTGCCTGAGTTAGTCTTTGCTTCATCACTTCCTAGCTGTGTGAGCTTGGCAAATTATCAAGGCTTTCTGTGCCTCTGTTTCCTCATCTGTAAAGTGGAGATGATAATAACAGCATTACCCAACAGGGATTGTGTGAGTTAATTATGGTAATGCACATAATACAGTGCTTAGTGCTACATTGGGGAATGGATGCTAAGAACAGAGCAGCAATCATTATCATCATCATTATTATTATTTCTGTTCTTCCAGATGTGCCAATGAGATCTCTTTATCCAACACGATGTACGCCAACATGCCAAGTTTAATATTTCTATGCATCCCAATATAACACTTTACTCTGCTGTAGACAGAGCTAGGGCATATTTTCACTCTTGTTTATACTAATCAAGCAAGTGTCATTATTGCTGGTTCCATACTCAGCAGTCAAGCACTTGATTCTGTTGTCTTTGGCCAGGTTTCTGGATGTTACCTATGTAGTTAGAAGAGGTGTAAGTTTACTCCTCACAATCCATATAGACCTGGCATGTTTTGGATGGTGACATATGCCTGGCTCATGTCACTGGCATATACAGTGATGCAATTTCAGAAGAGATTGGGAAAGACTGAGGCCTAACTAAAGTGACAGGGTTTCCCAGGACACAGGACATTAAGGTTAACACTAAGAAAGTCCCAGAAAACTGGAGCAAGCTGGTCACCCCAGACACAACTCTAGCCAGTGTTGCCCAAACACCCCTCATTCATATCCCACATGCATAACCACTTAGGAGTATGGTCTCTGCAGTCAGGGGCCAGGGTTCAAATCTCAGCTCCACCACTTACTGGTCCCACAGCCTTGGCAAGATATTCAAGTCGCTGTACCTTCATTTGCTCCATTGTATAATGGGACTAATAGTAACCAACCTCAGTGGTTGGAGGATTAAATGAGCTAAATAGAAAGTGCTTAGAATCATGCCTGGCTCATCATAAGCACTAAATAAACCTTTACAATTACTGTTATTATCATATCTGCTACCATCTCTATTATCTGTTTAAACATTTTTATATCTACCCAATCTTGAAAAGCTTAAATGCATTTATTATAAAATGAAATTGTACATCAATACCTAATTAGAAAGCTAAAACTCTTAGCCATAAAAAGCAGATAACTGTAACCCTGGCAGGTGCCTCAGTGGATAAGGTGCCAGCCTGTGAACCCAAAGGTCAGTGGTTCGATTCCCAGCCAGGGCACATAACCAGGTTGCAAGCCAGGTCTCCAGCCAGCTCTATAGCTGGAGGCAGGTGAAAGGCAACCATATATTGATGTCTCTCTCCCTCTCTGCCTCTCTCCCTTCCCCTCTCTCTGAAAATAATGAATAAAATCTTTAAAAAAAAAAAAAAAAGCAGGTAACTATAACTAAATATAAATGCATAGGTAGAAGCATCTCAGGGCCCATTTATAGGGTGTTGACCCTTGGGAAACCTAGTTGTTCTGCACAAATGGAAGTAGGCTCAAATAGGGAGGAACAAGATGGGGTGGAATGGAGGATCAGAACTGATTTGTGACTGGACTGTAATCCAGATCTAAACACATCACACTACTGGCCTAGTGCCCTGAGACCAGTAAAAAGGGCCATTAGAAGGCAGTCATTTCCACAGCCTTGCCCTTCACAAAGCAGAATCTAAAACGCCTCTGCTCTGTTCTCACTCCCGTCACTGGCTCTGCCCCTTAGGACAAGCCACATCACCTCTCTGAGTCTCAGTGACACCATTTGTTAAAAAAAAAAAAAAAAAAAAGGCACCTTAATGCCTGCCTCTTAGGGTGACAAAGGTCACTAAGAAGGGATAAAGGTAAATACAAGCTGTAACTTCCAAACCATCCAAAACATTCATGTGCACTCTCTGGCCTTTTCAAATATCAGAAATTATTTTGTGGAGGCACTTCGTCCCTTGTGTAGAAGTTATCTCATTGTCCTAGCCTTACTTGCCTGGATGAACCATGAAGGCCATATAATCAAAAAGCTCTTAAGAAGACCAAGAATGAAGGGGGATGTTAACACATTATTGACTAGCAATTTTATGCAAAAGCTAACGCAAGTACAAACACAAGTTAACTTATCAGTCAACAATATTTGGGCTTCAAAACACAAGTTTTTTGTGACCAGTCAAAAATATGTTTATTTTAACCACTTTCAGCCAACTGTTCCTTTTTCTCCTGTGCTTGGAAACCTAGGCTCCCACTTAAAAATACTTAAACCATTGAGTTTTAATCATAGTATAAACCTCAAGTGACAAGCTCATAATACAACTAGGGTGGCTGCTTATTATCTCCCATTATTGAACATGTTTGTTTAATACTTCTTCCCTTCTTACCCAAGCATTCCTCTGCCAAAAATAAACATAAACACCAAGACCCAGGATGGCTGAGAGCTGAACTTGACCTCAGAGTAGCCAGTGGCAGCAGTGCAGTGCAGGGTGGGACCTAAGAGACATGCAGTGACCATAATCAAATATAGCTTAGTTCAGGAGCCCCGTACACCAGGCCGTGCAGAGACAGCAGGAAATGAAACACCTTGTGCATGTTTTATCTGGTGTCATCCTCACCACATCCCTGCACACCTGGTATTATTATCATGACTCCCATTCACAGATAAAGAGACTGAGGGTCAGAGAGGTCCCTTGACTTGTCTGCTGAAGTCAAAACAGTGAGGAAATACTAGAACCAGGATGTAAACCCTGCTCTCCATTTTGCAAATGTGGGTGACTGTGTGTGTGTGTGCTCTTTTCCACCAAATAGGTAGTCATCTGCGTCACACAATTCCTCCTCCTCATCCTTCTTATCTCCTGCCTCCTCTCTCCCTCCAGCGTAGGCCTCCAAGGCAAACAAGGGAGCCTCTCTGTAGGATTATGAGAGACTCGGCCTGTTTATGTGCTCAGAGCTTCTACCTAATAGGGCTGCACTTTCTCCCTTCTGAGAGTGAAACTGTCGTTGTGGAAGAGCTGGAAAGTCATATAAATAGCTCCAGTACATGCCAACAGCCACCTTCAAGCTCTGATGTTACATTCTCCGCCCCTGAGATGATTCCAGGATTCAGAGCACAAGAGGCCTCAACTTGCAGAATCTTCTGGCCCATGACAGTGAGCACTGTCTGTCCAGAATCCTCTTCATCCTGCTCCCAGGCTTGCCCTCACTCACCCCTCTGCATGCTCCTGTCCATTATTCTTATTTATAGAACAGAAGCTTGGCCTGTTTTCCAATTAACAGATGGGGAAACTGAAGCCCACAGAAACTGCATTAGCAAATGTGGTAGTTAATTTTATGTCAGCTTGGTCAGGCTCTGGTGCCTGGTTGCCTAGGTCAGACACTAGTCTGGATATTGCCATGGAGATAGTGTGTAGATATGACTAACATCTACCATCAGTTGACATTATGTAAAGGAGATTATCCTCCATAATGCAGGTGGGCATCACCTAATCAGTTAAAGGACTTAAGAGCAAAACTGAAGTTTCTCAAAGAAGGAATTCTGCCTTGAGACTGCAACAAAAAAACTCTGCATATTTTGGACTTGTCAGCCCTACCATTGTGTCAGTCAATTCCTTAAAGAAATTTTAATATATATTGTTGGGGCCCACCTGGGAAAAACATAGAAACTTGGAGTCCCGCCTGGGCCAGGCTAAACCTGTAAGTCCCAACCAGGAAGACCAAGAATGCTGGGATCATACATATTTCCATGTAAAACCAGTGGCCCTGTGGGGAAGGGGACTAGATCGTGAGTAAATACTTTAGTTACCATGAAGCCTGGCCTGTTCTCTCACCTCACCTGATCCTTTGTTGTATCAACTGCAGAAATGTTTTAAATTTGAATGCACATCCTGACCTGAGTGAGATCTTCCTGCCCCCTCACTTGTTTTACCTGCTTCCCTGTAATTAGCATTGGTTGACGAGCTACATGCCTCCAAGTTTGTCCCTTTCAATAAAAGTCCTTTAGGAACAAAGAACTAGGCCCTTTGGCCTTGAGCCACTGGCCAGCAGATCTTCTTCCCCTTACATAGCACAGCACCTGGGGATTTTACAGCAGGTCGGGATCCCCTACAATATATTTAAACATATTTCTTTAACTACATATAAATTAAAAGTTTTAGCCCTGGCTGATAGCTCAGTGGATGAGGCACCGGCTTGCAAACCCAGGGGTCGCTGGTTCAATTCCCAGCCAGGGCACATAACCAGGTCTCCAGCCAGGTCCATAGCTGGGAGGCAGGTGGTGGGCAACCATGCATTGATGTCTCTCTCCCTCTCTGGCTCTCTCCCTCCCCCTCTCTCTAGAAATAATAAATAAAATCTTTAATTTAAAAAAAGTTTTATATATGCACTGTTGGTTCTGTCTTTCTGGAAGACCCTGATTAATAGAGCAAATAAAGAGAATGGTGAGGACAAGAGGATGCATATGGATGAAATACATATTAAATGCCAGGAAATCTTGCCCATGTTGTTTCATTAAAACCACATCCACCACCCATGAAGGCAGTTTTCTCCATCTCCTCATGATTCAGAGAGCTTAAGGAACTTGCCCAGTGTCACCCACTAGGAATCAAACCCATGCTCCCCGCCTCTGCTGTCCATGCTCCCCATATACCATGCTGCCAGCAGGAAGATACTACCTGAGAGTCTGGGGACATCGTTCTTCTCCAGGACCCCCAGGGGAATTCTTCAAGCCCTTCTATGAAGAGCCTTGAGATACAAAAAATGGGAAACCCAAAACAAACTCCCTAAAGGGGCCATCTTGGTTCTTGTGTATGAGAAGCTCAGAGGTAGGTCTTCATGCATGACCTGAGATGGGGCACCAACAGCATTATCAGGGTCTCCGCCAGAAGGTCCCCATCTCTCCTCCAGGTAGCAGTGACCTTCTCCAGCTCTACACAGTGGCCATGGAAGCTTCTAGCTTTCATCACCCGAACTGCTGACATTTTCTACGGGAAGAGAAATCCTCCCCTAGGTCCCAAAGTTTGGGATTAAGACTCTTGGGACTGGCTTAGCTGTCTTCTCTGTTACCTGAACTAATTGAGATGCAGTCAAAAGCCAGACCACTGAGGTTTGAATTCCTGCTCCATCATTTGCCTGCTGGGGACCTTGGACAATAATCTTAACCCCTCCGTGCCTTCATGTTTCCAGCTATAAAATAGGAAAAGTAATTCCACATCCCTCAAAGCCTTGTGGTAAAGACAAAATGAATTAATATACATGTGTAAAATGCTTAGACTAGTGACTAGTGCATAGGGTACGGAAGTGACAATTAAGTTACTAGAGCTATGGGTTGGAATGTGCTAACTTGACAGACTTGGGGTACATAGCCCTTTCTGGGAGGCAGAGAATGATTCTCTGAAAAGACATGCCTATGCTAACAGCAAAAGAAAGTAGAATGGAGAGCAGAAAGGCCAAAATAGCAGCTGCCTGATAGAGTGGCCTCAGTGAAATGCCGTAATACCTGATTATTTCTTTTTCCATTGGGCACACAGCTAAGGTTGAAAACTGCCTTCAATTGGAAAGATAGTAATTATATATCCTAATTATGTGCAAGAATAAAACAGGGCATTTCAGTCTGTCCTATTGCTACACGGTTCTTTGTATTTCTACCCACTGTAAGTGAAACCAGTAAAATCAGGCATTTAAAATCTACCTCTGACTCATCCACTCTTTCAACAGACATTTAATGAGCCCTGGACATGACTTTTCCCTGAAACTAGTAAATCTTTGGCTTCAAAGGCCTTCTCTTAGATGGGTCCTTTCCAAGGCCTTCCAACTAACTTGATATTTATAATTCCACATTCTGGTACTTACAGAAGGCCCCCAAATCTTATAAGCTTCATAAAACCAAGATTTGCCCTCTGTGAGCTCCTATGAAGTACCCAGCAAAGAGGCACCACAGGTATAGAGATGAATCAATGATGGTTCTGTCTTCAAGAAGTGCCCTCTCCTAAGGGAAATTGAGAACAAGAATGAGGAACATTTCCCAAGCAACATATTTGCTATTTATTCATTTACCCATTGAACCATATGTATCAAGTACCTGTTATGGGCCAGGCACTGGGAATCCCAAGATGAAAAGAAAAGAGTCTAATCTCAAAGATCTCATAATCAATTAATCACTCAATGCCAAAAAAATTAGTACCAAAAAAAAAAAAAAAATAGGATAAGGTGATAAAGAATGACTAATGGGGTACTTCAGGTCATTTGTCAGAAAAGGCCTAGTAAGATATACATTAAGAAGAAATAAGCCCCACCTGGTGGCACAGTAGACAAGACACCAGCCTGCAAACCCAAAGGTTGCTGGTTCGATTCCCCAGCCAGGGCACATAATGAAGTTGCAAGCCAGGTCTCCAGCCAGGTCTGTAGCGGGAGGCAGGTAAAAGGCAACCATACATTGATCTTTCTTTCCCTCTCTGCCTCTCTCCCTACCCTTCCCTCTAAAAGTAATAAAATCTTTTTAAAAAATAAAAAAATAAAGAAAGGAACACAAAAACATCTTAAACTGTTTTCATGATCAAATCATTAATAGTAGTATTGCTACTGTTTTCCTGAGACCATTTTCTGTGAGCTATGGCATAAAGCAAATGAATAATTATGTTGGTTTCTTTGGGAATCAAGAATTTGGCTATGGAAGAAGGAAGACATTGATATAAGAGTAAAGAGGTTATGCAAAACTTACTAGTTCTGAATCTGAATTGGAAATCTATATAAACTCAAGATGTATTACATCTTCAAAAAAAAATGTCACTGGCTCTAACCAATGAAAGGAGTAGATAGTGTTCAACCCAGGAACAATGAGCACCCCTAGCACCCAGATTGTAGTCTCTAAATAACATTCTCAACCAAGAGAAACCAGGAATCAATGGAGAAATAGCTGGTCTACATCTGGGACAGAAGATAGCAAAGAATCAGAGGAGGGGAAATGGGAAAAGGAAATTGTAAAGTAGCTGCTGATGAATAGGGGGAAAAAACACCAAAGCCAAGAGGAAGAGATGTTCTAAAATGTGGTTTTACTGCTTTGACTGCTGCTGAATTAAAAAAAAAAAAAAAAAAAACAATAGCAATGCTGACCACTGAATATGGCCATCTGGAAACATCACTGGCCTTGACAGGTGTGGTTCTCCATGGAATGGCAGAAGCCTGATTAGAGTAGTGAGAAGATAATCCAAAGCACATCAGCAAAAATTAAAACATTGTTCCAGAAACAACTTCTGATGAAATAAATAGACAGCTAAAAGAAACATCCAAATCCTGCCATTTGCATACTCACCTCTAATGGGAACCTGGCATTTAGAAGACATTCGTGAAAAGATGCATGCTTTTCCTCATGCTCCTCATCAAAATGCAGGTGTCATTTCTGCATGTGGTAATATTTAAGCAGGAGAACATTGTCTTGGTTCCCCTGACCCAGGTGGGGCAGTGAGCACCCCATCTCTGAAGGTGACCAAGCTAAGGAAGGAAGATCATCCTCCAGGGATACTATAGAGGTGGTTCAGCCTCGGATATGGAAACAGTGCTCTGTGTGTATGGGCTCTGCAGAGCAGGAAAGCAACATGGCCTGGCAAACAGGGGCTTAATGTGCAGAACTTTGTCACTATGCCTCATATCTCCTCCAGCTCCAAGATCTTGCAATTCCATGGTGTTTTCTTCAGATAACGGACTCCAATTCCCCTCCATGGAGCAGACATTTCTCTCCATTATCATTGTCTCCACTTTATGCCAGGGACCTCCTGCACTTTCTGCTGCCAGGCTTAGCCCCAGAAAAATAGGCAAAAATGAGCCTTTTATTAATGACACCACCTGTATACTGAGCCCCAGGCCCTTCTGCGTACCAGCCATGGGACAGTTGTGTAGCAAGCCCAGAGCACATCTGTACTTTCTTTTCCCATTTACTCACAGAGATGGAAAGGGAAAATGACCAGTTCTCTAGGGTGACCTCTGTACTATTCAGGGTTCTCAAAAAAAACAGACTAATAGGATATATATATACATATACATATATATATATACATATATACATATATATATTTTTTTAAATAAGTTTAGTATGAGGGATTGGATCACATGATTATGGAGGCTGATAAGTCCCACAATCAACCATCTACAAGCTGGAGGTCCAAGAAAGACAGTAATGTAGTTCCGATCCAAACCCAAAGGCCTGGGATCTGGGGGTGCCAATGGTGTAAGTCCCAGCCTGAGTCTAAAGGCCTCAGTTAATGAGCATGAGAGATTTCATCAGGGCAGTGGCATAGTTTGTACAGCCTGGTAGGTTGCTAAAAAGGTAGACTTGCATTGATTTAATTATACAATATGTAAAATATGCCTCCGTAAAGTTATTTTTTCAAGTGTTGGCACCAAGGATCCCAGTGGATTAGCTGGAAGAAAGTCCAATGCCAGGAGGATAGACAAGATCATAGTGCTGAAATCAATTAGTAATGTCTTCCATGGATACAGGACTAGGAGCGTTAGTATGTGTACTATTTATTTGCCAGCCCTACTTAGAAGCTTAGAATCATTGCTCTAGTACAAGAAGGAGGTGGCATAAGCCTGAGACACCTAGGAGGCAGGGAGAGAATGCTCTAGCAGAGAAAAGTCCATAATACAAAGAGAGCTTCCACGGTCTTAATGATTTTGAAGCCAGAGAGAATCATTATTCCCTTTGAGCCTTGTTCACACAGAAGATATGCTTAAAAGAAATCATTCACTAACACTGGACCTCTAAGTAGCTCTAGTGATAC
The DNA here is from genome assembly GCA_004026585.1 of Noctilio leporinus. NCBI lineage: Eukaryota > Metazoa > Chordata > Mammalia > Chiroptera > Noctilionidae > Noctilio > Noctilio leporinus. The sequence goes on from PVIW01008967.1 coordinate 26,729, forward strand.
AATTTAACTTCCAAATTCTCATTTCCATACAAGCAAGAAAAAGTACAAAGCAAGGAGTCTGACCCTCCTCTCTCCAGCCCTTTAGTGCAGTTGGGAAATTTTTCACAACTCTTCCATTTGAAATATCTCATCCTGTGGAAAAGTTAAAATACTAGGATAATGGACACCCTGATTCATTAGGCTTACCCATCACTAACATTTTACCATATCTGCTTATCTCTTTTATCTTTTTTTTTTTTTTTTTTGCTTTTTTGTTGTTTCTGTTGAACCATTTGAAAATAACTTTCAGCATTATGACATGTCCTTGTCATCCTTATGTACTTTAGCACAGAGGTCCCCAACCTTCTGAGCACCAAGGACCAGTTTCATGGAAGACAATTTTTCCACAAATTGGGGCATGGGGTGGAAAAATTGACAGGAGGCAGAGCTCAGGCGGTAATGCAAGCAAAGCTTCCCTCACTCACCCACTGCTCACCTCCTGCTATGCACCCAGTTCCTAAATGGCCATGAACCAGTACCAGTCATGCCCCAGGGGGGTTGGGGACCCCTGCTTTAGCATATATTTTCTAAGAACAAATACATTTTCCAACATAGTCCACTGTGCAGTAATACCATTATCACACCCAAGAGATTTAACAGTAATACAATAATACTACCTATGCACAGCAAATATTATTCTCTTCCCAACAACTCCAACATTTTCTTTCCAGGTATTTTTTTAAACCTACAATCCTATTTTTTAAACCTACAATCCAATCAAGGATATTTAAGGACTTAGTTGTCATATCCCTTTAATATCCTTTGACCTAGAAGTGGCCCACTGCTTTGTTTTAACCCTCAGGTCATTGATGCTTTTTGAGAATCCAGGCTGAATGTCTTATAGAAGGACCGAATGATTTTTTAAAAGAACACAGCTCATCAAAAGGGCTTTACCGCCCTGGCTGGTGACACAGTGGATAAGGAGCCAGCCTGTGAACCCAAAGGTCGCTAGTTCGATTTCCAGCCAGGGCAACATAACTAGGTTGCAAACCAGGTCTCCAGCCAGGTCCATAGCTGGAGACAGGTGAAAGGCAACCATACATTGATGTTTCTCTCCATCTCTTCCTCTTTCCCTTCCCCTCTCTCTGAAGAATAATTTAAAAAATAATAAAATATTTATAAATTGAAAAAAATTTTTTTAAAAAGGGCTTTACCATTTTGATTTTTCTGCAACATAAAAGACTCTTCCTCACCCTTCTGTCTGTGATTATGAGATTTCAGTAGGCATCCTATGCATGACTAATTTAATTCTGATTCTTTAGTTAAGAATGGATTCAAGGCACCTATCTCTTCTCTACACATTTTCCTCATTAAATGTGGTTGCTAACTGCAAAGCTAGCCCCACTAGTTTAGTCCCAGGTCAAGTTAAGGTCATCTGCCTGGTCACTGCCTACACAAAGAAGAGAGAAAATACACTTGGGTTTGGAATTGTTGATACAGTTTTGATGCCTTCCTAAAATAACCTTCTTGCTGCCTTATTAACCCCAGTGGATGTTTCATAACAGGTGAAAGCTTTGCCCTTTAATTGTTGAGGGATTTTAATTATGCACTGCTGTTTGCTGTTCAAAATAATTTTCCTTGGTTCATAAACACTTGAATCACAGGGACTTCCTCTATGCTTAGAAAAGTAAACTTATAAGAGAGATACAAGATAGCAGCAGGGTAGAAGGATATATTGCACACCTCCCCCCAGAACCAAATTGAAAATAAAACTAGACTTTTGGTCAAGACAGAGATGTAGGTAAATATACTTCACCTCCTTATGCAACCACAGAAGGAATTACAACCAGGTCTCAAAACTAATAACACCCAGAACAATCATAAAATCAAACTATATGGAAGCCTGACAACCAAGGATTTTTAAAAAACACTTTTATCTAGACAGGTAGGATGAGCAGTCTTGTAGATTGGCAGAAAGGTGGTATGGCATGGCGATGTGGTGGCAATGGCAAAATGGATGATCCCACATTCATGAGTGGTGGATAAAAATCAGTACAGACACCTTGGGTGCAAGCGATCCCAGCTCCAACCAGACCACATAGCTCAGTGTTCCAGACCCAGGAAGATAAATCCCCATTACTTCTGGCTGTAAAAAACCATGGGAGTTGGGCAACAGAAGAAACAGCCAGATTTTCACCATTTAAAGGGCCCGCATAGATGTAGAACATACACAAACCCACCCACTCTGGGCTTCTCCACTAGGGAAGCAGCTAGCACGGTGCCAGTTGCATACAGAAATGGCTGAAGTGACTGGAAATGGGGCAAGAGCCAGGCAAACTTTCAGAAGCCAAGTAGCAACATTGTCCCCTCTCTGAGTCCTCCTCTCCACACACACAGCCACGAAGTAGTGAAGCAATTGCCCTGCCCTGACAATTACTTAAGGCGCCACTCCACACAATTTATAGACACCTTTTCTACATAGACCATGCTACTAAGACAAGGAGTAAAAGCAGCTCTTCCTAATATATAGAAACAAACACAGGAAGACTGCCAAATTGAGGAGACAAAGAATCATGGCCCAAATGAAAGAACAGAATAAAACCCTAGGGAGGAAAAAAACCTAAACAAAACAGAGATAGCCAACCTATCAGTTTCAGAGTTCAAAACACTGGTGATCAGGATGCTCAGAGAAATGATTGAGCATGGCAAAAACATAAAGGAAGAAATGAAGGTTACACTAAGTGAAATAAAGAAAAATCCAAGGGAAACAACAGTGAAGGGAAAGAAGCCAGGATTCAAATCAACAATTTGAAGCATAAGTAGGAAATAAATAATCAACCAGTACAGAATGAAGAAACACGAATTTGAAAAAATGAGAAAAGGCTTAGGAATCTCTGGAACTTTAACTATACCAACATTTGAATTAGAGAGGTGACAGAAGGAGAAGAGGAAGAGCAAGAAATCAAACACTTATTTGAAAAAATAATGAAGGAAAACTTCCCTAATATATTCCCTAATGTGGTAAAGGAAATAGACATACAAGTCCAAGAAGCACAAAGCCCCAAACAAGTTGGACCCAAAGAGGGCCATACCAAGACACATCATAATTAAAGTGCCAAAGGCTAAAGATAAAAAGAGAATCTTAAAAGCAGCAATAGAAAAGCAGAGAGTTACCTACAAAGGAGTTCCCATAAGACTGTCCGCTGAGTTCTCAAAGGAAATTTTGCAGGCTAGAAAGGCCTGGAAAGAAGTATTCAAACCCCTGGCTGGTGGTACAGTGGATAAGGAGCTGACCTGCGAACCCAAAGGTCGCTGATTCGATTCCCTAGCCAGGGCACATAACCAGGTTATAAGCCAGGTCTCCAGCCAGATCCATAGCTGGAGGCAGGTGAAAGGCGACCATACATTGATGTCTCTCTGCTGTCTCTGCCTCTCTCCCTTCCCCTCTCTTTAAGAATAATAAACACAATCTAAAAAAAATAAAATAAAAATAAGTATTCAAAGTGTTGAAAATCAAGGCCCTACAACCAAGATTATTCTATCCAGCAAAGCTATCATTTAGAATTAAAGGTGAGATAAAGTGCTTCCTAGACAAGGTACAAGCTAAAGGGAATTCATCAGCACCAAACCATAATTATATGAAATGTTAAAGGGAACTATATAAGAAAAAAAGATCAAAACTATGAATATTAAAATTGAAGCAAATTCATAACTATCAAAAACTAACAAAATAAAACAAAAACAAACAAACAAACAAAAAAGAAGTAAACAACCAGAACAGGAAAAGAATTATAGATATGGAAATCATTAAGAGGTTTATCAGCTGAGAGGAGGAGGCTAGAGAATGGGGGGAAAGGTATAGGGCTTAAGAAGTACAAATTTGTAGGTACAAAATATAGACAGGAAAATGTTAAAAAACAATATGGGAAATGGAGTAGCCAAAGAATTTATATGCATGACCCATGGACATGAACTAAAGTAAGAATTGATTGCTGGAGGGAATGTGGGTACTGGGTGGAAGAAGGCAAAGGGGGCGGAAATTGAGACAATTGTAACAGCATAATCAATACATATATATATATGTATGTATATGTATATATGTATATATATATATGTATATGTATGTGTGTGTACATATACATAAATATATACATATATTTATATTTACACTGGCTTTGGCTAGTGTGGCTTAATGGATTGAGTGGTGCTGGCCTGCAAACCAAAAGATTGCTAGTTTGATTTCCAATCTAGGCACATGCCTATGTTGCAAGTCAGGTCCCCAGTGTGGGGCATGCAAGAGTCAACCACAACAGATTGCTGTATCTCTTGCACATTCATGTTGCTCTCCCTCTCCTTCTCCCTGACATCCCCCTTTCTAAAAATAAATAAATAAAATCTTCTTTTAAATGGATTTAATTAATATTTACAGAACATTTCACCCTAAATAATCCAAATATACATTCTTCCCAAAGCACATAGAATATTCTCAAAGACAGACCACATGGTAGGACACAAAATAAACCTTAACAAATTCAAGAAAATATGAAGTCACATCAAGCATTTTCTCAGATCACAATGCCTTGAACTTGGAAATCAACCTAAAGAAAACAACTCAAAAGCATTCAAATACATGGAGACTAAACAGCATGTTATTAAACAATAAATGGATAAACAATGAGATATAGGAAGAAATCAAAAAGAACCTGGAAACAAATGAAAACAAACTCACAACAACCCAAAATCTATGAGACACAACGAAAGCAGTCCTAAGAGAGAATTACAGGCCTACCTAAAGAAGATAGAAAAATCTCAAATAAACAACCTAATGTTACACCTAAAAGAACTAGAAAAACAACAACAAATCCTGAGCAAGTAGATGGAAAGAAATAATCAAGATCAGAACAGAACTAAATGACATAGAGACTAAAAAACAATTCAAAAGATCAATGAATCCAGAAGCTGGTTTTTTGAAGACAAACAAACTGACAAACCTTAGACCAGACTCATTGATGGAGGGCAGGGGGGTTGGGGGACAGGAAGAAGACCCAAATAAATAAAATTAGAAATTAAAGCAGAGAAATAACAACAGATACCGCAGAAATACCAAGGATTGTAAGACATTACTATAAACAACTATATACCAAAAAATTGGACAACCTGGGAGAGATGGATAAATTCCTAGAAACATACAATCTTCCAAAATTGAATCAGGAGGAAGCAGAAAACCTGAATAGACTGATAACAACTAGTGAAAGTGAGGCAGTAATCAAAAAACGCCCAGCACACAAAAGCCCTCGACAAGATGACTTCACAGGCGACAATTACCAAACATTCAAAGAAGTTACGCCTATCCTTCTTAAACTACTTCAAAAAATTCAAGAAGAGAGAAAACTCTCAAATTTTTTCTACAAGGTCAGTATTGTTCAAATTCCAAAACCAGGTGAAGATACTAAAAGAAAGAAAATTACAGGCCAATATCTCTGATGAACATAGATGTTAAAACCCTCAATAAAATATTAGAAAACTGTATCCAGCAATACATTAAAAAGATCATACTGTATGCTCAAGGAAGATTTATTCCACAAATGCAAGGATGGTATAATATCTGCTAATCAGAAAACATGATATATCACATAAACACAATAAAAGAGAAAAATCACATGGTCATATTAATAGATACAAAAAAATCATTTGATGAAATCCAGCACCCATTTATGATCAAAGAACTCACCAAAGTGGGAACAGATGGTGCATACCTCAACATAATAAAGGCTACATATGAAAAACCTACTGCCAACATTATACTCAATGGGCCAAAACTAAAAGCATTTCCCTTACAATAAGGAGTAAGACAAGGGTATCTGCTTTCACCACTCAAATTCAACATAGTACTGGAAGTCCTAGCCAATGCAATGAGACAAGAAGAAGAAATAAAAGACATCCAAATTAGAAAAGAGGAAGTAAAGTTGTCTTTAGTCACAGATGATATGCTATTGTACATAGAAAACTCTCTAGACTCCATCAAAAATCTACTCAACCTGCCCTGGCTGGTAGCACAGTGGATAAGGTGCCAGCCTGCGAATGTGAAGGTCACTGTTTAGATTCTTCAGCCAGGGCACATAACTAGTTTGCAAGTCAGGTCTCCAGCCAGGTCCAGGGCTGGAGGCAGGTGAAAGGCAACCATACATTGATGTTTCACTCCCTCTCAGCCTCTCTCCCTCCTCTCTGCCTCTCTCCCTTCTCTCTCTGGAAATAATAGATAAAATCTTTTTTAAAAAATAAAACAACTCAACCTAACAAATGATTTTGGCAAAGTAGGGGGATGCAAAGTCAATATTCAGAAATCAAAGGCATTCTGTATACCAACAATAAACTATCAGAACGGGAAACTAAGAAAACAATCCCATTTACTATTTTATTTTTTAAAATGTACATAGGAATAAAGTTAACCAAGCAGATAAAGGACCTGTACTCAGAAAAGTATAGGACACTAAAGAAAGAAATTTAAAAAGATAAAAATAAGTGGGAGCATATACCATATTCATGGATTAGAAGAATTAACATCATTAAAACATCTATAGATTCAATGTGATTGCTATTAAAATACCAATGGCATACTTCACCATCTACAACAAATATTCCAAAACTTTATTTGGAACCAAAAAAGACCCTGAATAGCTTCAGTGATCTTAAGAAAGCACAAAGTAGTAGGGATCACAACATCTGATATCAAACCATACTATAAAACCACTGTAAACAAAACAATCTGGTACTAGCATAAGAACAGGCACATAGATCGATGGAACAGAATAGAGAGCCCAGAAATAAATTCATATCTTTATGGTCAATTAATATTTGACAAAGGAGGCAACAGCATTCAATGTAGAAAAGGCAATCCTATCAATAAATGATGTTGGGAGAACTGGACTCATACGTGCAAAAAAATGAAACCAGACTACCATCTCTATACCATACACCAGAATAAACTCAAAATGGATAAAAAACTTAAGTATAAGTCATGACACCATAAAAATCCTAGAAAAAAACATAGGCAATAAAATTTCAGATACCTCACATAGCAATATTTTTGTTGATATATGCCCTAGGGCAAAAAAAAAAAAGGAGAAAATAAAAAAATGAAACGCCATCAAATTAAAAAGCTCTGCACAGCTAATGAAACCATCATCAAAATAAAAACAAAATTAACTCATGGAAAAACATATTTGCCAATGATACATTGGACATGAATTTAATCTCCCAAATATATAAATGACTCATACAACTCAACACCAGGAAGACAAATAATCTAATTAAAAATGGGCAAACAACCTGAATAGACACTTCTGCAAAGAGGTCATACAGATGGTCCATAGGCATATGAAAAAATGCTCAACATCACTAGCCATCAGAGAGATGCAAATTAAGACCACAATGAAATATCACCTCACACCTCACACCTGCCATAATTAACAAATCTACAAACAAGTGCTGGTAAGGATGTGAAGAAAAGGGAACCCTAGTGCACTGTTGGTGGAAATGCAGACTGCTTCAGCCACCAGTATGTAGTTTCCTCAAAAAACTGAACATGGAACCGCCTTTTGACTAGCAATTCCATTGCTGGGAATATACTCTAAGAAGACCAAAACACCAATTCAAAAGAATGTGTGCACCCCCATATTCATAGCAGCACTATTTACAATAGCTAATATTTTAAAACAGCATTAATGCCTATCAGTAGATGAGTGGATTTAAAAAATTTAAAAAACTATGGTACATGTATACAGTGGAATACTACACAGCAGAAAAAATAAGGAATTTCTATTTTTTGCAACAGCATGGATGGAACTGGAGACTATTATGTTAAGCGAACTAAACCAGTCAATGAAAGACAAATATCACATGACCTCATTATAAGAGGAATCTAATGAACAAAATTAACTAATGAGCAAAATAGAACCTGAAGCATAGAATCACAGAACAGGCTGACAGCTGTAAGTGGGGAAGAGAAAGGTGGTGGCTGATTGAAAGAAGGTGAAGGGATTGGTAAAGAGCATATATGAAGGACCCATGAACATGGACAATAGTGAGGGTACTGATTATGGAAGAGGGGGTCAGCCTGGATGGAGAGGGATGAAGGGAGAAAAAGCAGGACAACTATAATAGCATAAACAATAAAATAAAAAAATTTTTAAAAACTAAGCTTGTAGGTTGTGTGATTTACACACACACAGACACACACCTTTAATTAGTACACTATCTCCTAATATAAGAAGATTCATATCTCCTTCATCATTTGGGGAAGTATTTGTAGTTACTTAATATTTTGCTTAAATCAAATTGCTTTTCTCACTTAGAGAAAGACTTTTTCTCCAGTAAGACCCTTTTATCACTATTAATTGAAAACTGGCATTCTTTTCCATAATCGGCTGCAAAAATAAATACACTGAAAACCTAGATATTAGGACCCACTGAAGGTCTGAGCCTGAGGCCTGCTCTATCTCGTCTAAATGGAAGGTCAGCAGGAGTTAAAGACAGATGATGCCACCCTGAGATGTTCAGCTTTGAGTAATCAGAGGAATGAAAGGAAATTGAAAGAGGATTGATTTTCACTGTAAAACTTGAAACTTGTTGTTTCAGGCAGGTCTAGTGACCACCTAGAATGACCTTTCATGCCCACAATGTGGGACACACTCTATATTTTGAGAAATGCTGGATTTAGTCTTCCTGTTTGGGGTGGTTGGGTGCTTGCTAGTATTTTTAATATTCTCTTCAAAGATCAATTCCTAGGTGTTTATTTAGAAACCTTGGTTATCATCCTGTCAGTCAGATGGATGGTTAGCTAGTAAAACATTCAGCACAACTAAGGTTGAGCTATATTGAAATTGCCATTTTTGCAGATTGAAAATGGTCTAATGTTTGCAATTTTATATAATCTGGCCTAATAACAAACATCACCAGCATCATCACCCAATGTCAACCATTTTCAAGTGCCTTCACAAATATTACCTCCCTTTGTCCCAACAGCAAACTTGGACACAGCTTTATTTCTGTCTTCCTTTCTTCCTTCCTTTTAATTCCCCTTTTACAGAAAGAAAACTCCCTCACCCCTGGCTGGTAGCACAATGGATAAGGTGCCGGCCTGCAAACCCAAAGGTTGCTGGTTTGATTTCCCAGTCAGGGCACATAACCAGGTTGCAAACCAGGTCTCCAGCCAGGTCCATGGCTGGAGGCAGGTGAAAGGCAACCATGCATTGATGTCTCCCTCTCTGCCTCTCTCCCTTCCCCTCTCTCTGGAAATAATAATAAATAAAATCTTAAAAAAAAAAAAAAAAAAGAAAGAAAGAAAGAAAAAGAAAACTCCCTCAAAGAGAGGAGAAGAGGGGCCCCTAAAGCCAAGTGAAGACAGATCAGGGGGGCCCCTGGGGCTAAAATTAGGGACACTGATCCCATGCCCTTCTTTTCTATTGCAGCCTCTTTTGCCTCCCCAAGTAATCACTGTAAGTAGCATGGTAAACAGGGACTGGGCATCTGAAGTTAATCATGCCTGGTTTCCTGTGGCTCTAAACCCTTCCTACTGAACTAAGTATTTCTCATAGTTGGAGGTTGTGCCTGCTTGGTATCCTCACTGTCTGACATGAATAAATGTCTCAGAAATAGGAGGGATGGAAGGAGGGAAAGGGGAAAGGCAGTCTAAATGCATAATTTAATTTCTTTTGTGGCTATTTGCATATCTATGGGAAGGAAGTATGGGTTTAAGATTCAGACAGGTGAGTATTCAGTTCCCAGCTCTTTCATCCAGGTGTGACTTGGGCAAGCTACTGTTGGCTTCAATTCTGTCATTCTTAGTTCAGCGGAAAATGTATCTATTCTAAGGGATGTTAGGAAAATTTGAAGAGCACATGATGAGCACTTTGTTGTCACTATTGTTTTTGTTGTCGCTGTTGAGCTTCCTTCTTTTTACTCTAATATTACACCAGTATCCTTTGAAAAGGCAACCTTCCCAACTCAAGGGAAGGTTGTCCACAAGAGGGAAAATGAATGAGAGCCATGGAGATGGTCACCCTGAAATCTCAGAGGTCACCTGCAGTGTAGACTGATATCTGGACAATGTTTCTCTGGAAAAACTTAAGCAATAGGGATGCTTTGTTGGGTCTTAGAGAAGAAAGCTGCCACCCCCATCTCTGTCTTGGTAAAGCCTTCCTTCAGGTAGTGAGCTCAGCACCATGGGAGCTTGATAAATGTTTGCTGAGCTGAGCCATTGATTCCAGCAGGGAGGAGGAATTACAAATCACCACCCTGAAGCCCCTACGGAGCTGTTGAGCTGTCTTGGAGAGAAAAGGTTGCAAGTTTATTCAGCTTAGAAGACAAGACAGGGACCACTGCATGGAGCTTAGAGAGAAACAACTTCCAATCTATATAAAGAAGCACTTTCTAATAACAAGGATTTCCAGAAGTTCAGTCTACTGTCTTTTATGATAGAATAAGTCACTGGATACATTGAAGCAAAGACTCTCTGATCATCTAATGAGTAATCCCCTAGACTAGAGATAAGATTATAGCAAGTCTGAAATTTTAGACCTGTAGGATCCAATATGGAAGCCACAAGCCAGGAGAGGATTTTAAGCACTTGAACTGGGGCTGGTTTGAATTAATAAATGCTGTGAGTGTAAAATAGACAATGGACTTCAAAGACTCTATACCCAAAAGTAAGGATGCAAAATATCATGTTAATAATTTTTGTTTTGGTTTCACGTTGAAATGGCAATATTTTGTATATATTGTGTTAAATAAAATATGTTCTTAAAATTCATCTCACCTCAATTAAGCTTAAAATACAGAATGAAAAAGAACAGAATTCAACTCAATTTCCTCAACATAAAAGTGGATGTGGGGCTACAAACAATACATTCAAAATATTAAAACACTGAAATGGGACAGTTTTTAATTTTTATTTTTTTATATGTGTTTTGTTTTCTATATAAGTACAATCACAATGAAAATCTTGGAGCAGTCCATTGCCTTTTCTTATTATTGAGATGAAATTCATATCACATAAAATTCTCCATTTTAAAGTTATAAACTCATAAGCACATTCACATTCTTGGGCAAGCATCACTTTTATCTGTTTCAAAATATTTTCATCACCCCAAATGGAAACCCAGCCCCCATAAACCAACATCCCTCATTCTCTCCATTCTCCAGCTTTTAGAAACCATTTTCTGTCTCTATGAATTTGGCCATTCTGAACATTTTATATAAATGGAATCCTACAATATCTGACCTCTTGTGTCTGCCTTCTTGCACTAAACAGAATAATTTAGAGGTTCCTCCCCATCAGAGCATGAATCAAGGCTTCGTTCCCTTTTAATGCTGCGCGCTATTGCATTGTGTATTTAAACCACATTTTGTTTATCAATTTGTCTGTTGATTGGCATTTGGGTTGTTTTCACTAACAGCTGTTTTTATAAATAAAGTTTTATCAGAACATAGCCTCATTGATTCATTTATGTACCATCTGTTGCTGCTTTCCCATAATTACAGATTTAAGCAGTTGCGAGAGACCACCCAAAGCACAAAGCCTAAAATATTTACTATCTGGTCCTTTATGTAAAAAATTTGTCCATCTCTGGCCTAATTAATGCACTCCTTACACTTACACATCTATTTTTAGGTTAAGGAATGGAGTCTGAACTGCCACCTACCCTTCTCTTCAAAAACCAGCTTCCTCTCTGTCACGGATGAAATGTTTGTGTCTCCCTACATCAAATTTCATGTTAAAGCCTTAACCCCCAATATTATATTTGAAGATTGGGTCTTTGAAGGCCATGAGGGTGGGGCCCCTGTGATGAGATTAGTATCCTTATAAGAAGAAAAGAAAAATCTCTTTTTCTCTTTGCTCAGGCAGAGAGAAAATTATAACAAGAGGGGCATCCATCTGCAAAATAGAAAAAGAGCTGTTACCAGGAATCAAATTAGCCAGCAAGCACCTTGGACTTCCAGCATCCAAAACTGTGAGAAAATAATTTCTGTTGTTTCAGCAAACAACAAATACCAGTCTATGGCATTTTATTATGGCAGTCCTAGTATCCTAAGATATTCCTTTTGTTGTAAATGGAACCAACATCTTAGCGCATCTGATGGTGGCTACAATCTTTGGTGTTTGTTGGCTTGTATCTCCCCATCATTACATGATTTGCCCTTCTGTATCTCATCCTCTCTTAAATCCACTCGTTGAATTTAGAGCCAATCGGATAAGCCAGAATGATCTACTCTCAAGATCATATTCTCAAGGTCACATTCCCTTACTCAGGGTACATATCTGCTGGGGAGCTGCCATCCCACACACTGCAACTCCATGACCAATGACCCCCAGCAGGAGCAGCTTTCATTTCATGTGAAGCACCACAGCCAACATTTACAAAGTGTTTATCATGTGCCAGACTCTGTGCAAAGTGATTTCCACTCATTAGCTCATTTACTCCACTTGAAATTTGTTCTACCTCAGCATACGAAAGTGTAGCTATCATTTCCCCAGGCCATAAGCGCCTGCAGAACAATGACATGTGAACTAATAAGCAGTGCCATCTGAAAGGGGAAGTGAGCAACCGCCCTTCCTTCTCCGCCATCCATTCTCCTTTAATGGTCCATAATGTGATCACTTACAGCATGAAAGTAATAGCCCTGCTTCACAAAAGGCATCTCTTTTATCTTCTCCAAGGCTTTCATTCTGATGGGGACAAGCTTTCAGAATTCAAACTCTGATTTGTTCCTTTACAGCTCTTTTAATGATGCTGGGTATGGAATTTGAGGGGAAGGGTAGGAGAGATACAAAGAAGTCAAACAAGTTTTTTAAACAATGTCCAAGCTTTTTAATAACACTTGGTACCAAGTAGAAATAAGAGTAGTAAAATAATAACAGCACCCTGACCAGGTGGCTTAGTTGGTTGGAGCATAATCCCATGCACCAAAAAGTTGCAGGTTCATTCCCTGGTCATGAAATGGGGTACAGATCTTCTCCACAGTTAGTGGTTTGGGGGATAGGAGAAGGAGATAATACAGTATTTTGTTGTTGTTGTTGTTGTTGTTGTTGTTGTTTATTTTCAGAGAGAGGGGAAGAGAGAGACACAGAGAGGGAGAGAGACATCAATGTATGGTTGCCTTTCATCTGCCTCCAGCTATGGACCTGGCTGGAGACCTGGCTTGCAACCTGGTTATGTGCCCTGGCTGGGGAATCAAACCAGAGACCTTTGGGTTCCCAGGCCAGTGCCTATCCACTGTGCCACCAGCCAGGGCAGTAATACAGTTTTTAGGTACTTGGCATATTAATGGCAAGTTGATAGCTAGATAATAGCTATGCTACTGTCCCAAGGCAAAAGGTGTAGTGACCTTCAGGATTTAAAAAGGAAGGGTGGGCAGCCTTGGGGGAAGGGAGCCATGATGGAGGTGGGTGTTGCAGCAGCCATGTGGATGCAGCTGTGCAGTTTGTACATGATTCGGCCATGCAGCCTGGGCAAGTGAGAGGCAGACATGCTGCTGCTTTCATCAAGCCCGCTCTGACTCCAAAGCCACCAAGGACTCTGCCTTGCAGACTGGGACTCTTCCTGGACTCTTGGAACTTGGGACACATGGAGAGGACACTCTCTAAGGACCTGTGCCTTTTCTGGACTTCACCATGATCCAGTGTAACACAGCACATGATTTCCTGGACTGGTATACCGAGCCTAAAGACAATATACCCCAGATCCTGAAGGAAAGAGCTGACAGATAAGTGATGGGGAATTACTGAGCTTGGTTTTGGTTTATAGCTTTTTGGGGAGCAAGGGAAGTGCTGGATGTCATGGGAGAACAGGGTTCCAAGCTTAAATGCTCCCAGTGTCCCCAAGGTTGGAATATTATAAATGAAGACCTTTCTTCTCAACACTAACTGTTGGGTCATACACCAAGGTGCCACATGAATGAGCCCCAGCTTGCTCAGTAACCATCAGGGCACACACCTAGGATGTGAGCTTGGTCCCTAAAAGGGGTGCATATAGGAGGCAACTGATCAATGTTTCTCCCTCACATTAATGTTTCTCTCCCACTCTTCTCTCTCTCTCTCTCTCTCTCTCTCTCTCTCTCTCTCTCTCAAATCAATAAACATCCTCGGAGAATTAAAAAATAAAATAACAACAACAACAAAATGCTAGCATTTCTTTATTGAGCACTCTTACAAACACTTCACATACTCACTCAGTTCAATCCTACAACAACCCTGATGGTAGGTACTAAATCACTCCCCATTTTACAGATGGGGAAGCTGAGGCTCATTGAAGATAGTATTTTGCATAGAGTTATAGACCTGGCAAAGAGCAGGCTGGGGCTTGAACCCAGGAAGTCTGGTGGCATGGACATGGTCTGCATATCTCTGGTGTTCTATTGCAGGAAACCAGGTAAATTCTAAATCAATGAGCAAGGAAGAAATCACCAAAAATCAGAATTACTCTTGACAGGCCTGTGCATAGTCTATAAGGCAGTGGGGGACTGTGGCTGTAACAGAGGAAAGCACGCAGGCACAGACTATAGGGTGGAGAGGTCAGGCAGGATCCCTGCAGACTCTGGCACCAGATTAGAGGCTGTACCTCCAAGGAGATCTGGGCAGACACCTGTCCTGCTTGCAGATGAGAGAATTCAGGCAGGGAGAAGAGCCCCTGCAAAGACCTAGACCTGAGAGAGAAGCTAATGAGTGAATCAGGTATTGCTATGAATTACAAATATTCCTTGGGAATAGCTCTTGAGGACACAAAATATCAAATGCCTACATGGACCTCACTAGGTGTCAGACACAGTTCTAGGCATTTGCATATGTTCCCTTGTATGGTTTCCTTGCAGCAAACCCATGAGGTTGGTACCACCCTCAACAGCTTTTCTAGCCTGTCCTCAACCTCCAGCGGATGGGCGACTTTGGGCAAGCTGCCAAAGCTCTCACTACATGGTCACCACAAAGACAAATATTGAAAGTTCTAGTCCTCGCAATTTTTCTCCTCAACATACATTTCTGGTGCTGCATAAAATATTTTGACATCTATTCTTAGCCAGTTCTAACAAGTACCTTTTTCTCTTTTCCGTGCTAACAGAATGTGAAAATTAAACTTAAGGAGCAGACATTGCCAGTAGGACCAGAAGGACTATTGGCCACAATGATTAGAGCACAAACTGAACAACACTGTGGCCAGAGCACTAATCCAAGCTCTGCTGTGTGACCTTGGACAAACAACTTTGCCTCTCTGTGCCTCAGCTTCCCCACCTGGTATAAGGGGAGGTGATAATCAGGTGGTTGTGAGAATTAAATGACTTAACATAATAAAGCAATATTCAGCATACATTTTCTGTAAAGGACAAGAGAGAAACTATTTTCAGCTTTGCGTGCACACCTCCCTATCACAGATAAAACAGGTCATGGTCTTGGCTGGTGGCTCAGTGGTTAGGCACCAGCCTGTGAACCCAAAGGTCGCTGGTTCGATTCCCAGTCAAGGTACATAACCAGGTTGCAAGCCAGGTTTCCAGCCAGGTCCATAGCTGGAGGCAGGTGAAAGGCAACCATACATTGATGTTTCCCTCCCTTTCTTCTTCCCTCCCTGCCCTTCCCTTTAAAAATAATGAATAAAATCTTTTTTAAAAAAACAGGCCATGGGCTAGGATTTAGCTTATGGGACTACAGTTGGCTGACAACAAAGCCTAGCTTCACATCCCAACTGTTCTTTTTACTAGCTGGGTGACTTGACCTCTCTGATTCTCAGCTTTTGCATCTATAAACTGCTGTGACTAGTAGAACCTCAACAGAGTCCAGCACATTAGTAAACATTGGTTCTATTACTACTCATACAAACTGCTGCCCATTTTCTAGTCTCTGGGCATAATCAGCACTGATATCCTCAGTACACCCTCCATCTCTGGCTGAACTATATTGTAATTTTCTACTTTCATGCCTATTTGCTCATCCATTACTCTCTAATTGTGAGCTCCTTGAGCCTAGGATAGCCGAGCCTGGTACACAGTAGATGCTCAATAAACACCACTGGAATGAATAATTACTGGGCTTATTGCCTAAATTCAAGCTAAACTGAATCCAAATATGAATATTCTCTCTGAAATAAACCCAAGAAAAGCAGGGCTAGGTGAGGTGAATAGATGCCTATTGGTTGGTCTGCTTAGACTCATAGGAAGCCAGAAAAAGATGGAAAAGGATGGGGAAGGGGACAGAGGGGAACAAAAAAGGGGATGGATGTAATACAACAACAATAAAATTAAAAAAAAAAAAAAAAAAAAAAAGATGGAAAAGGAGGGACCAGAGAGGCACAAAGACTCCTTAAAGCTACACAGCACAACCAAGGCAAAGGAAGGAGTGGAAATCAGAGCTTGTCCCTGGGCTCATTGCTTATCCACCATCGACCTCTCCTTTCTGGGTTTCTTCTTTTCCCTCACTTAGCCGCCCCACTGGTAAAACTTTACTGAAGCAGGTAGCGAGTATACCCTGCAGCAATCCTACAAGGTGAGCCTGGACTCAATGAATCTCATGTGTTCTCCATGGTATGCCCAGCCAATGTTGAATTCCTCCAGCTACAGTTCACCAAGACTTGAAAATAGATTTGTTCACTAAGGTGGGCTTTGGGGAGCCAGGGCTGGGATGCTCACAGGACTGGAGCACTGGGAGTGTCAGCACACTTAGACCAGGGAAGTGAGGAGGCTCTGGCTCCACCAACGAGCCCTTACTAATGCCCCCATCTCATCCTGTCCTCAGGATCCTGAACCTCCATCTGCTGCTATAACAATAAAGACAAATTAATGTCAACATTATTAAGGATGGGTCATGAGCTTGCTCTTGGCTGACAGACTCTCATTTAAGCTTCACCACAGCCCAGTGAGGTGGAAATTACCTCTATCGCAGAAATTGCTGGTTGTTTCCCAGCATCTTTTCTTCTCCTTTTAGTAATAGAGCCCCATCCTTAGGTTAGCAAAATGGATATAGATAGAAATGACATTTTCCAGACTCTCTTGCAACTAAACTTGACCATGTGGCTAAACCTGGCCAATAGGAAATAAACTGATGATATGTGAAGTTTCCACGTCACCTCTTTAAAAGGAATTGCTAGTCCCCGCTGCATGGGTGTGTTGCTAGGGAGCCCACCTTCACAACACTGATGCTGATGAAGTAGAAGAAACCTGGATTTTTAAATGAGTTCATAGCTTCCAGCCCTGAAGCACTCACCTTAAGACTCTTGTGCAAGAGAAAATAAATTTCTATGTACTTAAAATCACTGTATTTTGGGGCCTCTTTCTTATAGCTTTTGTGCCCTGATATATTCATAGTGCCCTTTAAAAATCCACCCATCTGGTGAATGAGGAGATGAGTCACAAAGTGGCCATGTGAGCTGACCAAGAGCACGCAGATGAGATGCAGTAGACCAGGGATCTGAATCAAGCCATGCTTGACCCCATTCTCCTGGGTCATGCTGCTTTTCAATGATAAAATAATACTGTATATATTCCTGTGGAAGTGGGGCAAGGCTTCCGTGGGGGTCAGGAGCTATCATGTACCAAGAGTACAATACCATTGGGGAATTCTGGGCAAACAGTGAAAAACTCCCCCCAAAGTTTCCCATCTAAGGGGTAACAAACCAGCCATGTATCCCACCAATACCCAGCCTTTGCTGGCTGGAGGGCTGCTTCTAGGAAGTGTCTCCAACACTTCCAGCCTTCCCCATACACAGGCAGATTTTTGCTGTTAGCTCAGGATAGCGAAGCAGCACATATATCACAGTGACCAGCTTAACACAGATTCTGCTCCCTTAAAGTGGATTGGTGATCAATGCAATCTTTGGGTTATTGTACAAAGACAACACTGTGCCTGTGCCACCCTGTCCTCAAGATGACCTCAGAACCAAGAATCTTCAGTCTATGGAACTCAAGGAACAGAAATATGGCCATTGGAGGCCTTTATGAAGCAAGAGATCCTTCAATAAAAACAATCCTATGAACCAAATATGGACAAATCTAGAACTGACCGATCAAACCCTGCCAGATTGGAATTGCTTTGTGCTTCCTCTTGACACTATACCGTAACTGGCCAAGTTCCAAAACCCTCCAATCAAAACTTTGTTTCCTCATGCTACCCTATTCTCCCTTAATCTTAAAACTTGTACCCTAGACCCCAGACCAGGGAGATAGATTAGAGCAGTGCCTCCTGTCTTCAGCAAGTTGACTCAGCACTAAATAAAAAGCTCTTTCTTTGCTCAAAGACTGTGTCATCATTTTGGTTCCCATGCACATGGGGCAGCTGGCCCTACTCAGTAACAACAGAAGCACAAGAAGATGGGGCCACTTGGAAACAGGTGCCAAGGGTTCTGCAAGGGGCCAACATCTTCTGCCATAATAGTGCTTGGACACATTGGTAACTGGTCTACCTCATCATACACAGATGAGAATAAGGAAGTCTCCTGTAGGCTCATCATTTATTCAGGCAATGTCAGCTCTGATTTTAAACCCACATTTGCTTAATTTTAAGATACCACTGCCTGTAAAATCCACATTGGGTATAATAACAGCTTTTCCCAACTTAAAACACAAACTACAATAAATGCACACAAATACTAATTTCAGATATGTTAAGAGGTTTAAAAGAAAACATTTTAAACTCTAAATGCTATGGCTTTTCTCTGCTGTCCCCACAAGAACATTTGTACCCTTCTGGCCCTCTGTCTCAATTTGAGCTTAGAATATGGAGTTATTTCATTTGCAAAACATTTTGGCTCTGAAGTTCTGTGGTTTTTCTATTTCCTCGCAACATCTTTGTCATGGCAACACAATGCACATTTGCATTTCAAAACCACCCCTGCCTCCTCCACAACTTAAAACAAGAATGAGGATCCCACGTTAACACATGAGACAGGCTATGTCAGCCCCCCTGTGTCCAGGTGCCATCTTGTAGGCAACAAAAGGAGCTGCAGTTCCTTGTATCTTTAAAATGCACATAAATTAGCTAGTGACACAGTGGATAAGTTGCAGGCCTGAAAATCCAAAGGTTGCTGGTTCAATTCCCAGCCAGGACACATAACCAGGTTGCAAGCCAGGTCACCAGCTGCAGGCAGGTGAAAGGCAACCATACACTGATGTTTCTCTCCCTCTCTGTCTCTCTCCCTTCCCCTCTCTCTGAAAAATAATAAATAAAATCTTTTTAAAAATAAAATAAAAGGCACATAAATTAATTAGATGCATTAGAGGCTGAATAGTTTTATTACAAGGGGAAAGTAGAACTGGACTGTATTAATAGTTTTAACAGTTCATGCAAGACCCACAGCCTCTCTAAGAACAAAGAAATTAAATGTCAGAGGATGGCTGAAGAGCAGCTGGGAGCTCTGTCCACTTGCTCCCAGATCCAGACTGGTCTTGCAGCTAAACCACAGAGCACTCAACTTGAAAATCCAATGAGAGTGAGTGAGTGTGTATGTGACAAGTGTGAGGAGTGCGTGCATGAGTGGCAAGAGCCTGCTTTCCTAGCAGAGAAGCTGCCACCTTCGCCACTGCCCAACCTAGCACTTCTGGCTGCACAGAGTTGGGTGGGAGGCATTTTGAGGAATTTAAGTTATGCTCCCTGGGAAGGAGCCTCCAGAGAGCCTGCACTTAGCTCCCAGGCTTGTCTCTGTGCCCTCCACCCTAGCAAGGCCACACACCCCGCTGCCACCAGAAGCCAGGATCCAGTGGGGATTGCAGTACTTACTGGGGAAGGAGCTCTCCCCTCCCTGACCCCAAGTACTGTGGGAACCATGAACATGAACAAGACAGAATCTGACTGAGGAAGCTGCCATCTGGCTGGAGGGCTCAGGAATCCCCTGCCGAGCACATAACTGCAGGGGAAAGCTAAAAGCTCTGAAAGGGCCCTTTCTACCAGGCACTAGGAGTTACAGTGTTCCTGGGCTCTGATCTGGTTTTAAATAAACCAGCAGAACAGAGAAACTAGAGACAGGTGCAACAAGCGGTGCTCAGGGCCCCGCCCAGTCTCTGCACCTAGACAGAGTACTACCTACACCAAGCAGGAAAGAGCTGCCCCTTTTACATAGATTGGCCCCTCACAGGAAATGGACAGCTAATTCACCAGAAACATACATGATAGGAAACAATCTGGGACAGACCAAGTCATATGGCAAAAGGGCAGGGGAACACTTCCACCATCTTCCCTGAAAATTGAACAGCACCCCTTGAGGGTGACCCAGGGTTCCCACCCTCCTGGTCAGACCAGAGGCCCCCTCTGGAGACAGCTAGAGAAGGTACTGGCAGTCCTCTCAGGTCATTAAATGAACCACTCCTGGGCCCTACTCTGACGGAGTATAGGCAGAACAGTGATGGAGTAGGGTATAACAGTGGGGATTACACCATTCTGCCCTGCCAGCTAAACAGTGAGCAGAACAGTCATTCTGAAGAAGACAGCCACAGACTGTGGATTCCTTGTAGTCTTGAGCTGGCTGCCTAGGGCCAGACTAGGAGACCATCTGACGGCACCAGGGGTGGATCCAGAAAGAGAAAACAGTGATAAAGACTGGATGTTACCAAGATGAATTCCACCATAGTCTTCATTATTTGCATTATTTTCTTATTTTCTCTCTTACATAGCTTTTTAACATTCATTTCTTTTCCTTCAAGTTTGTGCCTGTTTTTCACTAGTTTTTTGGTTTTTTTTTTAGCTTAGTTCAAATCTCATATTTTACTTCTCCTTTCTCTTACTTCATTTTACCTTCTTTCGTCCTCTTCTTTTGTTTTATTTTTTTTTTCCCTCTGGCTACAGCTTATTTCTATTCGGCTCTCTTACTATTTCTCCCTCCTCCAACCTCTCAAAACCTCTTGTCATTAGTCATCTCACATTCTTTTTCCCATTCATAAAATATCCTTATTCTCTTTCCACCTTTATCAATCTTTGCTCATTGGTTGTGGATATGGTGGTTGTTGTTGCTTTTCTTCACTGTTATTCCTAGATCTCCACTAATTTTGTATTTCAAATCTCAAATTTTACCATTCCCTCTCTGGCTTCATTTTGCCTTCCCCTGCCTTTCCTTTTTGTGGTGTTGTTTTGTTTTAAATTTTACTTTTTCCCTGTCTTAGTCTGGTTTTCATTCCTCACTCTTAGTATTTCTTCTCCCTCTGTTCCCTCAAAATCACTTTTCTTTCCTCTAGATATCACATAAACTTCTTGTCTTTCTTTCCTGTTTTCCATCTTATCCCCATTCCTTTGGTATTACTCTTGGCTCATTTGTTGTTGCTAATGCTGTGGTAGATTTTTTTCTAATTTGCTTCCTAATATTTTTATTATTGTTAAAATTTTTTAAATCTTATAACATACTCTTCCTATTCTTACTCCATTTTGCCTTCCTTCCCCTCTTTTTTAAATCACAATGTAAATTCTATTTTCTTTCTTCACCTTATTTTTAATCCCTAATTTCATTATTTCTCCTCCTTCTACCCTCTCAAAATCATTTTTCTTTCAGTTACTCATCTCATCATAGTCTTAATCTTACACCTTTATTAATATTTGCTCATTTGTGTTAATAGTGATGCTGTGGATTAGGATTATTACTGTGAGGGTGAGCTTTGTTTCCTGTCTAGTTTTGTTTTGTTCTGGCAGCACCTGTACAACTGCATATAAGATGTGGTAGACAGTGCGACTCTCAGACAGTCAGCCAGAGGGAAGGACCCACCAAAGAATGACACAACAACAACCAAGGCCCAATTACAATAAGAGAGCCCACATAAATGGCATGAAGGGCCTCCCAAGAGCACCCATCTAGGGAGATCAAGGAGGCTGCACCACTGAGTCCCATAGGCCTCCTACCACAGCAGATCACCCTATGAAGACAGGGAGTCAAAAAAGATCAATCTAGAAAGAAGAATAAAATAAGAAGAGTCACTTAAAATGAGGAGAGAAATAGAAACAGCCTTCAATCAAAAGGAAAGAAGGAATCCTCAGAAAGAGTGCTAAATTAAATGGAAACAAGCAATCTGTCATTAAGTTCAAAATAATGGTTACACAGATGCTCAAGGAGCTCAATGAGAACTACAAGGAACTCTGGAAGCTACTAAGGACTTACTTGGAACTACACCGGCATAAAAAGGACAGAGAAACTATCAGTAAGAGCCAGAATGGAATGAAGCATACACTATCTGAAATGAAGAATACACTAGGAGGAATTAAAAACAGGCTAGATGAAACAGAGAGTCAAATCAGCAAGCTGGGAGACAAGGTAGAAAAAACTCCCAGGCAGAGCAACAAAGCAAAAACATTACTCAAAAAGAACAAGAGGGTTTAAAGGAGCTGGAGGACAACATGAAACATAATATTTGTATCAAGGAATACTTGAAGAGAAGAAGAGGAACAAGGGATAGAAAACCTGTTTGAAAAAGTAATAATAGGAACTTCCCTAATTTGATTAGGGGGAAAGTCATGCAAGTCCAGGAAGCAACGAGAGTCCCAATCAAGATGATCCCAAAGGTGCTCATTCCAAGATGCATAATAATTAAAATGGCAAAATTCAAAGACAAAGAGAGAATCTTAAAGGCAGCAGGGGATAAACACTAGTAACATATGAGGGAGTTCTACTAACCTACCAGTTTGATTTCTCAACAGAAACACTAAAACTCAGAAGGGAATGGCAAGAAGTGTTCCAGGTAATGAAAAGGCCTGAAATCAAGACTACTCTAAGGCTCTGGCTGGCGGCACAGTGGATAAAGGTGCCAGCTTGAGAACCCAAAGGACACTGGTTTGATTCCCAGCCTGGGCACATAACCAGGTTGCAAGCCAGGTCTCCAGCCAGGTCTGCAGCTGGAGGCAGATGAAAGGCAACCACACATTGATGTCTCTCTCCCTCTCTCCCTCCCTCTCTCTCTAAAAAATAATAAATAAAATATTTTTAAAAGACTACTCTACCAAGCAAGGCTCTCATTTAAAATGGAAGATGAACTAAGGAGTTTCCCAGACAAAAAAAAAAAAAGTTGAAAGAATTAAAAGAATATATCTTCACCAAACCAACATTGCAAGAGATGCTAAAGGGGCTGCTTTAAGAAGATGGAGGGAGGGAGAGAGAGAGAGATAGAGACAGAGAGAGAGAGAGAGAGAGAAGAACACAGGTACAAATGGAGAAATGGCAATAAAAATTACTATCAATAATAACCTTAAGTGTAAATGGATTAAATATTCCAATGAAAAAAACATAGGGTAGCTGAATGGATAAGAACAACGACCTGCATATATGCTGTCTACAAAAGACCCACTTCAAAACAAAAGATCTACACATACTGAAAGTGAAGAAATGGAAAAATATTTTAAGCAAATGAACATGATAAAAAAATAGCTGCGGTAGCAATGCTTATATCAGACAAAATAGACTTCAAAACAAAGGCCATAAAAAAAAAGTTACTACATAATATTTATGGGAATAGCCCATCAATGTAAACATATATGCACTCAACATAGGAGCACCCAAATATATAAGAAAACTTTTGGAGGACTTTAAGAAAGAAAAAAAGAAAGAAAGAAAGATAGCAACAGCAATAGCAACACTCTCATCATATGGGAATTTAGTGCCCCATTGTCAACAACGGAAAGATGTTCCAAGCAAAGAAACAACAAGAATACTGTGGCATTAAACAACACTGTAGGTCAAATGGACATAATTGATATAAACAGAACCTTTTACCCCACGGAAACAAAATATACATTCATTTCAAATGCACATGGAACATTTTCAAAGATAGATCACATTGTAGGACACAAAACAAACCTCAACAAATTCAACAAACTTGAAATTATATCAAGCATCTTCTCAGATCACAATTACTTGAAACTAGAAACCAACCTCAAGGAAAAAACACAACATTCAAATTCATGGAGACTGAATAACATGTTATTAAATAATAAGTGGGTTAACAATAAGATCAAGAAGTCAAAAACTTTCTGGAAACAAATGAAAATTAACACAAACATTCCCTGAGAGGTAAGTTCATAGCAATACAGGCCTACATAAAATAGGTTTTTAAAATTTCAAATAAACAACCTAACCCTACATCTACAAGAACTATAATAGTAACAACAACAGGGCCCTGGCTAGTGGCACAATGGATAAGGTGCCGGCCTGTGAACCCAAAGGTCTCTGGTTCCATTCCCAGCCAGGGCACATAACCAGGTTGCAAGCTAGGTCTCCAGCCAGGTTCATAGATGGAGTCAGGTGAAAGGCAAGCATACATTGATGTCTCTCTCCCTCTCTGCCTCTCTCCCTCCCGCTCTCTTTAAAAATAATAAATAAAATCTTTTAAAAAATAAAAAAGAACAACAACAAAGCCCAGAACCAGTAGAAGGAAGTAAATAATCAATATTGAGCACAACTAAATGACATAGAGACTAAAAACATTTTTTTCAAAAGATAAATAAAAGGAGTTGCATTTTTGAAAAGATAAACAAATTGACAAGCCTTTAACCAGACTCATCAAGAAAAAAATAGAAGGGACCCAAATAAATGAAATCAAAAACAAAAGAGGAGACATTAAAACCAATACCACAGAAATACAAAGGATAGTAGGAAATTACTATGAACAACTATATGCCAAAACACCTGAGAACCATGGTGAAAAGGAAAACATTCTAGAAACATAATATCTTCCAAAACTGAATCAAGAAGAAGCAGAAAGCCTGAAATGACTAATAAGTGAAAGCGATAATTAAAAAACTCCCAGCAGCCCTGGCTGGTGGCATAGTGGATAAGGCACCAGCCTGTGAATCCAAAGGTCGCTGGTAAGATTCCCAGACAGGGCACATAATCAGGTTGCAAGCCAGGTCTCCAGCCAGATCCGTAGCTGGAGGCAGGTGAAAGGTAACCATACATTGATGTCTTTCTTCTTCCCTGCCTCTCTCCCTTCCCCTCTCTCTAAAAATAATAAAATAAAATATTTTTTTTTTAAAAAGACCTCTCAGCACCCAAAAGCCCAGGACCAGATGGCTTCACAGACAAATTTTACCAAACATTTAGAGAACTAACTCTTTTTTTTCTTAAACTATTCTAAGATATTCAAGAAGAAGGAAGACTCCCAAATTCATTTTATAAAGCCAGTATTATACTAATTCAAAAACCAGGTAAAAGTACAACAAAGAAAGATAACTACAGGCCAATATCTCTGATGAACATAGATGCTAAAATCCTCAATAAAATATTGGCAATCGGGGTTCAGCAATACATTAAAAAGACCATACACCATGATCAAGTGGGATTCATCCCAGGGATGCAAGGATAGCACAATATTCTCAAATTAATAAACATAATATACCTATTAAACAAAATAAAAGACAAAACTCACATGATCATATCAATAGATGCTGGAAAAGCATTTGATAAAGTACAGCACCCATTTTTGATAAAAAAAAAAAAAAAAACACTCAGCAAAGTGGGAATAGGGGGCATATCTCAACATAATAAAGGCCATATACAAGAAGCCTACAGCCAACATCATACTCAATGGGCAAAATCTAAAAGCTTTCTCTTTAAGATGAGGCACAAGAAAAAGGTGTCCACTTTCACCACCTGTATTCAACATAGAATTAGAAGTTCTAGCCACAGTGATTAGATAAGAAAAGAACTAAAGGCCTCTAAATTGGAAAAAAAGAGTGTAAAACTGTTATTATTTGCAGATGACAGAGCATAGATAAAAGCCTTATACATAATTTCCACCAGAAAATTACAAGTGAATTTGGCAAAATAGCAGGACACAAAGTAAATATTCAGAATTTGAAGGCATTTTTTAATTTCAACAATGGAATATCAGAAACATAAACTAAGGAAAATATCCAATTTACTCTAGCCACAGAAAATTAAGTACCTAGCAGTAAACTTAACCAAGGAGGTAGAAGATCTGCTGTCAGGAAACTACAGAGCACTGAAGAAAGAAATCAAGGAACATACAAAGGAATGGAAGCATACACATTGTTCACAGATTGGAAGAGTTATCATTAAAATGTCCATACTACCCAAAGCAATTTATAGATTCAATGCAACTCCTATTAAAGTCCAAATGACATATTTCACAGATCTAGAACAAATATTTCAAAAATTTATATGGAACCAAAAATGACCCTGAATAGCAATCTTGAGAAAGAAGAACTAAGTGGGAGGGATCATAATACCTCATATCAAACTATACTATAAGGTCACTATAACCAAAACAGTCTGGTACTGGCATAAGAATAGACATGTAGATCAATGGAACAGAATAGAGATCTCAGAAATAAATCCATATCTCTATGGTCAATTAAGTTTTGACAAAAGGGGCAGGAGCATAGAATGGAGTAGAAATAGCCTCTTTAATAAATGGTGTTGGGTGATCTGGATAGATACATGCAAAAAAGTGAAACTAGACCACCAACCATACACCAGAGTCAACTCAAGATGAATAAAAGACTAAATTCATAACATCATAAACCTCCTAAAAGGGTAAACAGGCAGTAATATTTCAAATATCCTATGCAGCAATATTTTTCCAATATATCTCCTAGTGCAAGAGAGATAAAGGAAAGAATAAACAAATGGGACTACATCAAACTAAAAAGCTTATGCACAGCTAAAGAACTCATCATCAAAATGAAAAGTGAACTGACCATATGAAAAAACCTACTCACCAATGATACCTTGGACAAGGGTTTGAGATACCACCTCACACATGTCAGAATGGCCATGATTAACAAATCAACAAACAAGTGCTGGCAAGGATATGAAGAAAAGGGAACCCTAGCGCACTGTTGGTGAGAATGCAGACTGGTGCAGCCACTGTGGAAAATAATATGAAATTTCCTCAAAAAACTAAAACCGGGACTACCTTTTGACCCAGCAATTCCATTGTTGGGATTATACCCAAAGAATCCTGAAACATCAATTCAAAAGAACCTGTGCATCCCTATGTTCATAGCAGCATTATTTACAATAGCCAAGTGCTGGAAACCGCCTAAGTGCCCATTGGTAAACAAGTGGATCAAAGAACTGTAGTATATTTACAGAATAGAAGACTGTGCAACAGAAAGAAAGAAGACACTCCTATTTTTTGCAACAGCATAGATGGAACTGGAGAATAATATGCTAAGTGAAATAAGCCAGGCAGTGAAAGATAAATACCATATGATCTCACCTACAAGAGGAACCTTATGAACAAAACAAACAAGCAAAATTGAACCAGAGGCATGGAAACAAGGAACAGACTGACAGTAACCACAGGGGAGGGGAGAGGGACTTAGGGTGGGAAAAGGGGAAGGGACTAGTCATGGAACATGCATCAGTGACACATGGGCATAGACAATAGGGTAGGAACTGTCTGTGGGAGTTATGGCTGCACAGAGGAGAACAAAGGGGGAAATTTGGGGACAACTATAAAAAACGACAATAAAATATTTAATAAAAAAAGAAAAAGAAATTAAATGTCAGCGAGGTTATGTCAGTTGCCTAAGGTTACATAGCTTGAAAGTTGCAAATCTAAGATAATCTTGGTAAAATCAAAGGGAAAGGTAGGAGGAAAAGGGAAAAAGGAAGCATTCCATCCCTCAAAGAGCTTTCCTACCCTGGATGTAGAACCAACTGATACTGCTAAGAAACAAGGCAGACACACACTGCTCTCTAATTCCTAAAGATAGCGATGGGATCCCCCAGAGAAAAAAGGAAGAAACTTCCATTTTCCTTTCTTTTATCCATTTCTTTCCCTCTTAAATAGTTCCCAGCCTACCTCAGCCAGCCAAACTTCTTGGTTGTGAGATTTATTTTGTTATCTGTTCTCTGGTCCAAGTAATCTAGCATGTTGTTTTTCATTTGTCTTTCCTTTCTCCTTCGCTCTGAAAAAGTTTTAGAGAACAGTAAATCTAGCTTCTGTATAATACTATATGAATCAGTCTTTGTTCTCCCACTTCGGGATAATAAAATAGGTTGCTACACATTAAGCTGCATTAGTACAGCTGTCAGGCAAGCATGATGCGTATATGGTTATCTGAGGAAACTAGAAACAGGTCTTCTTATTGGTATAATCCGCTTCAATAATTCCACCATTATAGGTTCATTCTTTTAGCTATTCAAAAACCATCTGTAAAGTCAGATGATCCTGGAGAAAGTGAGAGACCTAATATCCACTAATTCTTAATCTTCTGGTTTGAGAACCAGGGGGGTTGGGGGGAGCAGGCTTTGGATCATTTTCCTAGAAAAATGCAGACAAATGCAAAATCCTACACAGCCCTTGGATACAGAGAGAGGACCCATTTGACTCTGTTACTCAGTGAGTTGAGAGAAAAAGATTTTATTGCTATGGCAAGACTTGAGGCCCTACAGAGAAAAACACCACTAAGTTTAAGGATAGTTAGGGAGGTGGGAGGAAACCAGAGCTTAAGGGACAAGGAGGGTAAGAAGTCGAGAAACATGAACTTTATTGAAAGTTATATAATCCTGGAGTGAGAAGGAAGAAGCAGTTAACAGCATCCAGAGACAGAGTTGCAAGGAGAGGGCTGTCAGACAGGACCTGTGACTTTCCATCAAGTGATGCAGTTGACCTTAATTAACCCTGCAAAGAGGAAACAAAGAAAATAAATATCTTGATCACACACACCTCCTCCTGCTAATGTCATTTTTCATTTTACAGATGAACAAGATGAGGCTTAGAGGGATGAAGTCAACTGTCCAAGGCCACACAACTGGGACATGGAAGAGCCAAGACCCAGTTTTTTTCTTTCCAAGACCATAGCTTTGACCCTTGACTATCTCCAAGCTGGCCGAAAGGAGACTAGGATGGATGTGTCCCCAGAAAACAGGATAGCTTTGGTTTATTTAGCTTCAGCTGAGGCCATTTTGCAAAATTTAGCTAATTGTGCCTTAAGAGACTGAAGTGTGCTACCAAAGGTAATGCAGAACTAGATCTTGCAAAAGAAACAACAAGTGTTGGCGAGAATGCGGGGCAAAGGGAACCCTCATACACTGTTGGTGGGAATGCAGGCTGGTGCAGCCACTGTGGAAAATAGTATGGGGTTTCCTTAAAAAACTAAAAATGGAACTGCCTTTTGATCCAGCAATTCCACTACTTGGACTATACCCAAAGAATCCTGAAACACCAATTCATAAGAACCTATGCACACCTATGTTCATAGCG
>PVIW01008968.1:0-55874 GCA_004026585.1 Noctilio leporinus
ATAAGAACCTATGCACACCTATGTTCATAGCGGCACTATTTACAATAGCCAAGTGCTGGAAACAGCCTAAGTGCCCATCGGTGGATGATTGGATCAAAAAACTTTGGTACATTTACACAATGGAATTCTATATGGCAGAAAGAAAGAAGGAACTTGTACCCTTTGCAACAACATGGATGGAACTGGAGAGTATTATGCTCAGTGAAATAATCCAGTCAGTGAAGGACAGGTATCATATGATCTCACCTCTTACGGGACAATAATGAGCAAAACTAACAACAGAACCAAGTGTATGAATACAAGGAATAGGCCTGCAGTGGTCAGGGGGAAAGGGGTTGGGGGGAGGGGGACAGAGGGGAGCAAAATAGGGATGGATGTAATACGACAACAATAAAATTAAAAAAAAAAAAAAAAAGGAACTGCCTTTTGATCCAGCAATTCCACTACTTGGACTATACCCAAAGAATCTTGAAGCACCAATTCATAAGAACCTATGTACACCTATGTTCATTGCAGCACTATTTACAATAGCCAAGTGCTGGAAACAGCCTAAGTGCCCATCAGTGGATGATCGGATCAAAAAACTTTGGTACATTTACACTATGGAATACTATACAGCAGAAAGAAAGAAGGAACTCCTATCCTTTGTAACAACATGGATGGAACTGGAGAGTATTATGCTTAGTGAAATAAGCCAGTCAGTGAAGGACAAATACCATATGATTTCACCCATTACAGGACAATAATGAACAAAACTAACAATAAGCAAAACAGAACCAAATATATGAATACAGTGAATAGGCCTTCGGTGGTCAGGGGGAAGTTGGTAGGGGTGAAGGTGGAGGCAGAGGCAAGGAAGGAGAGCAGTTTAGATAAGAACCTGGTATAAAGGAACCATGGACATGGACAACAGGTGGGATTGACTTTGGGGGGAATGGGTGTGAGGGGAGGGGGACAGAGAGGAGCAAAAAGGGGATGGATGTAATACAACAACAATAAAATTTAAAAAATATTGTATAAAGAATAAAAAAGAAATTAAGGATGATATAAATAAATGGAAGCATATACCATGTTCATGAATGGTAAGAATTAACATCATGAAAAATGACCATACTACCCAAAACCATCTATAGATTCAATGCAATCCCTATTAAAATATCAATGTCATATTTCTCAGACCTAGATCAGATTTCTATAAAATTTATATGAAGCCAAAAACAACCCTGAGTAGTTACACCTATCTTGAAGCAGAAGAACAAGGTAGGAGGAGTCCTAATACCAGATTTCAAACTATATTAGAAAGCCATTGTAATCAAAACAGTCTGGTTCTGGCACAAGAACAGACATTCAGATCAATGGAACAGAATAGGAAGTCCAGAAATAAATCCAGGACTCTATGTGCAACTAACATTTGACAAAGGGGGAAGGAGCATAAAATGGACTGAAAATTGCCTCTTCAACAAGTAGTGTTGGGAGAAATGGATAGGCACATGCAAAGAAATGAAACTAGACCACCAATTTATGCCATACATCAAAATAAAATCAAGGTGGATAAAAGACTTAAACATAAGCAGTGCCACCATAAAAGCCCTAGAGGAAAACATAGGCCAAAAAATGGCAGGTATCTCACACAGCAAAATCTTCACTGATATATTTCCCAGGGCAAGGGAAATAAAGGAACAAATAAACAAATGGGACTACATTAAACTGAAAAGTTTCTGCTCAGCTAAAGAAAACATCAACAAAATATAAAGGGAACCAACTATATGGGAAAACATATTTGCCAATGACAAGGGTCTGATCTCCAGAATATATGAAGAACTTAAATGACTCAATATATAAGATGGGAAACAAACAACCCAGTTGAAAAATGGGCAAAGGACCTGAACAGACACTTCTCCAAGGAAGACATAGAAAGGATCCACAGGGCACATGAAAGAATGCTCAATATCACTGGCCATCAGAGAGATGCAAGTTAAAACCACAATGAGATGCCACCTCACACCTGTCAGCATGGCAATCATCCACAAATCAACAAACAACAAATGCTGGTAAGGATGTGGAGAAAAGGGAAACCTGGTGCACTGGCGGTGGGAATGCAGACTGGTGCAGTCACTATGGAAGAAAGTATGGAATTTCCTTAATAAACTAAGAATAGAACTGCCTTATGACCCAGTGATTCCACTGCTAGAATTATACCCAAAGAATCCTGAAACACCAATTCAAAAGAACCTATGCAACCCTATGTTCACAGCAGCACTATTTACATAGCCAAGTGCTGGAAGCAGTCTAAGTGCCCATCAATGGGTGAATGGATCAAAAAAACTTTGGTACATTTACACAATGGAGTTCTATGCAGCAGAAAGAACTGCCATTTGTGATAACATGGATGGAACTTGAGACTGTCATGCTTACTGTAATAAACCAGGCAGCAAAAGTTAAATACCGTGTGTTCTCATAATATAGGAAACTAATGACCAAACAAACATACAAGCAAAACAGAACCAGGGACATGAATACAAGGGACAGGATTTCAGTGTGCAGAGGGGAGGCGGAGGGGGAAGCTGGGGAGAAGGAGGCAAGGAAGGGGAACAGTTTAGTCAAGGAACTAGCATGGGTGACCCATGGACATGGACAACAGGTGTGATTGACTGTGGGGGCATAGGGAGGGTGGGGAAAGGGAGAGCAGAGGAAGAAAAATGAGATGACTGAATATAACAACAATAAAACTAAATTTTAAAAAATTAAAAAGAGGTAAATAAAGGAGTTACAATCTTTGTATATCCCCAGGAAATTCTTGGGGAGTAAGCACTGCTCTGCTACAGTAATAGAGGTCTATTTCATGCTGCCGCCTGATTTAAAATGGAATAACTATCATTTCCATCTGTTGGACATTTCCACTGTAATTAACTCAAGACTATCAAGTATGCTAAGAGCTAACTGAATTTTGACTAATTGAATACTCTCATATCAGGATACTATTTCTTCTAGAATTTCTCCATTTTCCTTTGAAAGATTTATTTCAAAATAGATCAAACTCACATAAAAGTTATCAAGATATTATTATAAATTCCCATCATCTCCTACAGTGGTTTCTCTATTACACCTTCTATCCTCTATCCCTCTACATGTGACCATTAAATCATTAGTCTGTTTTGGAAATATTTTTGAATAAGCTAAACATTATAGTGTGTTTTCCCCCAAAGATTCTCTCATGCATAAACATTGTATAACCTTTCTAATCAAGAAATTGACATCGATACAAAATTATCATCCTACCCACAGATACCATTCAAATTTTTCCAACTTTCTCAGTACTGCCTCTACTTCTAGTCCATGATTCCATCCAGGATCATGCACTGCATATAGTTGCCTTGTCTTTTCAGTTACCTTCAGTCTGGAATACTTACTTACCCTTTCCAACTCTTGTGTCCTTGATAATTGTAGAAAGAATGAGGGTGACAGACAGAACAGGCCTCTATGACAGGAATGCACTCAGTGCACACAGTGTCAGCTCTTTCCACCACTGTAGAGTGTCATCTTTATGGCCTTTGTTTCTGCCAGGCCTCTCCACTGTAATTGTAGTTGATTAGTATTTCGTGGAAGATGTCTTGAGATTACAACTCATCTTTTTTTCCATTGAGTTCTATTCATCAGCACAGCATCTAGTAATGACTCCTGCCCAAATCAGCTCTTTACAATAATTTCTGCAAAGTAATGTCCCAATTCTGTCATTTCTTTTACATGCATTAGTCAGCATTCTACTCTGGGGAAAAGTTTTCCTTTTCTTCCACCTATTTATTTCTATCAGCATGGTCTCCTGGATCCTCATTTTATTCAATTGGTTATAATCTATTACTGTAATTTATTTAGGTGCTCAAATTGTCCAAGATATGACTAATAAAAACTTCTTCAATTTAAATCCTGTATCTTTCAGAGCTGAAGAAAACTCTGAAAAACCCTCAGCAATTTTATTTATGTTCTCTAAAAACAGTACTGTCACATCATAGATGATCAATTCTTTAGCATGCTTTATTTTTTCAAAAAAAAAAAAGTATGGTTGAAATGGAATTTGGGACTAATAAATCATTTAATTTTCTAGCTTACAGTTGGTCACCAAAGATTACTTCTTATTAATGTAAGGTTCAGAGGAGTGGAGATCTGTAATTTCTTTTAAAAGACTACTCCACTGGTAGACCAGTTGTCCAATCATAAGTAACCTGCCTGATGTGGCCTGTAGGTCATTGGAGGCCCATGTTGGAACACATGGCCAGCCCTGCTGTTGGTGACATATGCTGCTTCATTGCTGTGACACACTCAGGAGATCCAACTCCTTCCCACCCCATTGTCCATGCTACATGTAGGACCTGACAGAGTGCATGGGCAACAGTCTCCTTCCAAAGGCTCTTCTCTCTTATTAAATTTTATAATAACATAACGAGCCACATGCAAGTAGAATTCCTACCAAAATAGCATTGATCGAGGCTTGAATTAAACTGACTCACTAGTCATTTGAAGAGATGGAGACAAAGCCCAGATAGAAATATATAGGAGAGAAAAATGGAGACAGCAAATAAACAGATATAAACAACATAAAAATATTGGATACATTTTTCAGCCCTTTCCCAATGTGCTATATATAAATCAGGTGAGCTCCATGTACAAACCAGCCCTAGGAACATTGGGCAATTTTCCCACTCTCTGAAAGCCACAGGTTTCTATTGGGTAAAAGAAAATTAAAGCCTAAATCAGAGGTTGGGCTGATGTTGCTGAAGCTTAGTGCCTGACATACTGAACATAGGAAACCCACAAAGAGAGACAGTTCATTATTGCCAGCTTGAATTAGAATTGTTTTTAAAGATTTTATTCATTATTTTCAGAGAGAAGGGCAAGGAGGAAGGAAGGAAGAAAAGGAGAGAAGCATCAATGTATGGTTGCCTTTCACCTGTCTCCAGCTAAGGATCTGGCTAGAGGTCTGGCTTGCAAGCTGGTAATGTGCCCTGACTGGGGAAACCAACCAGCAACCTTTGGGTTTGCAGGCCAGTGCTAAACCACTGAGCCATACCAGCCAGGGCTAGAACGGAATTTTTAATGGTTATTAGGAAGACCATAGCAAGTCCTGCAATTCTCATTGGACTATTATATACAAAATTCTTGTTTTTATTTTGAAAACAAATGCTTAATAAGTTAAGCAGAATTTCTCATTATTAAAGTTTCATTATTAAATATTTTATTATCAAATGAAGCCCCTCTACAACCTCACTTTAATTCTATCATCTCCCTTTAAGACATACTATTTATTAGATCTGAACCTAG
Organism: Noctilio leporinus; assembly: GCA_004026585.1. Lineage (NCBI taxonomy): Eukaryota > Metazoa > Chordata > Mammalia > Chiroptera > Noctilionidae > Noctilio > Noctilio leporinus. The sequence continues at coordinate 5,317 of PVIW01008968.1, forward strand.
TTGAAAATGTTGTACTTTCTCAAAGTCTTGTGTCCTTATATTCAGCTCAAGCTGAAGTCATGTGAAGTCTAACTGCTCAGAAGCCTTCCACTTTCCTGAAATGGCATTAGTTCATGCCACTTGGAGGAAAAAAATTAATGCCAGTAAGGATAGGGCTTCACTGGACTTTCCAAAGACGACTGACCCCACTAAAAAGAAGTCAGACCTAAGTTTCATAAAACAGAGAAAGAGAATACACACTAACATGCACAAATAGGTTTAGGTTCAGAGACTTGTAAATGTAGCTCAGACATGCAAATTAATTTGGGGGAAGATAAATAATCTTTCCATTGTTGTTCTGTTTTGATGGAGGTATGATCCATGGAAACAGACTTGAACATCTCCTAAGGTCAGTGGTCAGGCCTGACTGGAAGCCAGGCAGCTGGAAGGCTACACCAGGATCAGAGGTAGCCTTCCTGGTAAAGTAGGAGGTTTTGTTAAACCAAGTAGCTGCATTGAGGCATTGAGGAACTGAGATGAAATTTTAAAACAGTATTCAGAAATATAAATATTTGGGGTAATTCTATGGCTGGCCTCCTCAGATCCCTTTGTCCTGGACTGTAATAATGATACCCACTTTTGACTCTCATACATTTCTGCCCACATCCTGGAGTTCCTGGCACTAGGTAAGCAGTGAGTCCATGAGACCAAGAGCCACTAGCCCTAGGAGTCCACCCACTGAGGGCTGGTTGAGCATGAACTGGCCACTTCACAGCATGCTCACTTGCCAGATGCCTGTTCAGATCACTCCCAGGATGGCCCCTTTGTATCATCTCTGAGTCGCAGAGCTTATTTTCATGATTTCAATTATTACTGTCTTTTTGTTTTTATTTCTTTTTCTTTTTTAAGATTTTATTATTTCCAGAGAGAGGGGAAGGGAGAGAGGCAGGGAGGGAGAGAAACATCAATGTATGGTTGCCTTTCACATACCTCCAACTACAGATCTGGCTGGAGACCTGGCTTGCAACCTGGTTATGTGTCCTGGCTGGGAATTGAACCAGTGACCTTTGGGTTCAGAGGCCGGCACCTATCCACTGCGCCACCAGCCAGGAGTTTTGTTTCTTAAGAATGATCTGGAGATAAGGAGAAAGGACAGACCATACCCTAATTATACGTATTGTTTTATTGACTTGTTCAATTTCTAAGCTTCTCTGTCACAGTCACTCCTAAGCGCCCAGCATAGACCATGCTCACCATGGCATGAGGTGGTACCTTGGGCTTCCCTCCTGGTGATAATAGGATTCTGGGTACAAAGCTACACAGAATGGAGGGGGTGGTAACTGATTAATTCTATAACATCTCCACCTGTACAAATTTTCTTTTTTTTTAATTTAATTTTGTTGTTGTTGTATTATATCTATCCACCTGTACAAATTTTCAAAAATCCTTCCACTAATGATTTTCATGAATGTCCAGGCACTGTATCTCTCCTTAGCCCCACTTCTCCAGATTTCTGGTAACACACAGGCTGTCTCATTATAAAGTTACATTCTACCACCAGCCAAGCTCAGCCTGCAAAAACACCACTGTTTTTGTTTTTTAATTTTTAAAAATTTTTATTTATTACTTTTCAAAGAGAAGGGAAGGGAGAAAGGCAGAGAGGGAGAGAAGCAACAATGTATGGTTGCCTTTCATCTGCTTCCAGCTACAGATCTGGCTGGAGACCTGACCTGCAACCTGGTTATGTTGCCCTGGCTGGGAATTGAACCAGCGACCTTTGGGTTCACAGGCCAGTGCCTTATCCACTGTGCCACCAACAAAGGTTCATTGATTGTATTTTCAGACAACTGCAACCTTGGGCTTTGTTGGGTCAATTTTCCCCTGGTTTTCTGGAAATCTGTGAGTTATGCAATGGCCATTCTCTCCTGTTGACATGTTTTTCAGTTGCTGGCTTCACCTCACAAGTCATTCCTTATCTCATGGAATGACCTCATTTCCTCTCTTTTTCCATCTGGGATAGAGGTAATTACTGTACCCAGATTCCTCTGAGGGTCTTTCATTCTACAGTCCTGTAAACCCCAGGACCTGTAGGGAGTCCACAGGGCTGATGGAAGAAGGGATGCTCTTCTTGTTGTTTCATCCTAGTTCTCCAAGAGCCACCCATCAACATTTCTTCCCTTGGCAGTAGTCTCAATATTTCTTGTCCCCCTACTTCCTGAACTACTCCCAACTCAAAACAATATTTTTCAGGCTTTTTTTTCTGGATGAGAGTGGCCATGTCTAAGCAGCCAAGAAGGTGTAAGTGGAAGCCTCCAGTCTGTTTCCTGGCACATAGCCTTTGTAGTCTGTCCTTTGCCTCTTCCTCTTCCCTGAGAGAGCTTGGACCATGGCAGTGTGGTTCAGCTATCTAATGCTGTCTACTGACATTCTGAAGTAATGCTATTATTACATGGGACAACCTACGCTGAACCTTATGTGAGAAAAAAACAAAATCTGTAATTCAAGTGACTGCATTTGAGCATGTTACTAGGATCTGCATGTGCCCCTAACAGCATAAGTTTCATCTATGCTAGCCTGTCCCTCTGTCACTGAGAACTAGCTCCCCTCAGGAGCACACATGTCCCCCTTCAGTACTATTCTGGAGTGATCTGGATCCCTGCTTTTTACCACCCGAATAGTCCCCTGACCAATCCTGCATCCTGCTCTGGGACCTCTGGGCCTATTCATGTGAAGTTGCAGAAACCCCCAGAACCTCTTCTGCACCTCTGAGAATTATGGAGCTGCATGGGGAAGCACTTAGAATCCCAAGGTGCTCTGGCTGCACCCTTCAATGATGGCAGCTCAGGCAGGACCTGCAGAACCTATGGGACCCAGATCCACAACTGGGAGTTAGCATAAGCTGTCTGACTTCCCTTCTGGCAGCCACTCCCTGTTACTACAGTGATATCTTGAAATACCCTTTTTTAAGGGGACAAAGCTTAAAATTAAGGTTCAAAAACACATGTGCTGCCTGGACATCTGATAAATCAGCAGAACCTCCAATGATCTAATTGCAAGTTCCCCTTGCCACTCTGCTGCCACAGATAAGCCTCTCCCATTCAACGAACACCATTCTATGAAACAGGCCAACAATTCCTACTTATTGCTGAGTAGCAGGGTCATTCAAACAAGCCAATCACAACCTACTGCTGGAACCAGCACCTCCCTCTCTTGTTACTACAAAGCCAGCCTCCCACAGCTCTGTGGGTTCACTCTGTTCCCCATGACACCCCTGAGTGATGTGCAGTGCCCTTCTCCCCTGAGCTGGGAGTACATGTGACCAGCAAATGACTGTTCATCCCATCTGTCCAGTGTTGGATGCCACATGTCCCTTTTCAATGGGTGAAGACATGCTGATTAACACAGAATTTTCCTGCATTCCCATGTACAGAGAAAGTGCCTCCCACCCCTGCTGTCCCTACCAGCCAGTGACTCTGTCTTTCTGTATAAAGACAGCTTGAGGGGCGGATGGCAATAGCGCAGCCTCACCCTCTCCAGGAGTCAGTGGATGGGGGCTTACAGACTGTTCACTGCAGATGTGGTAAATGTGACATCTTTTGTTTTTAGTTGTAACATAAAAGCCCCACTCAACAGCCCCTCCTGGAAGCGAGAAAACTAATAAAAACAGGACTGGGATGCAATGGGAGAGTGGTCATGTTTAAGCTGCACTCACTTCTGCAAAAGTATCAAGCACATCAAATCTTCTGTTCTGAAGAGAAAAAAAAAAAAATATGAGGAGAAAGTAAAGAGGAAAATAGTATGTAAAAGGCCACCTGCTGTCTCCTGCTCATTAGCCATGGATCAAGTTGCCAACTTGATGGTTTCCAAACTTCAGAGCCCCTTTTTGTTGCAAAAGGCTGGTCACACACTGGTGTGTGATTTTCACCATTCAGGCCATTCTCTGCTGTGTCAGCAAAGCATCAATTGCATTCCTAGTCATCACTTTGTTCCCAAGTCTAATTTGGAAGATGCCAACACAGAAAAGCTAGGAATCCCAAATGAGATCTCAGTTCAGGCATCCTCCTGTGACACGACTGTTAATGGAAACAAAACCCATCCCCATGGAAATGCATTATTCACAGCCAGTGGCCATCAAAGCCTCTTCACTCATGTGTCTGTGACCACACAGCTGGCCTCTTCCTGACACCTACTGTGAATCCAGACCTGGAACTCATCATCCTCAGAATAACAGTGAGCACCTGGCCACAACTAGCAGGTGAAAGACACCTCATGACCATTTTTTTTGGGAGGGAAGATGGTTTTTCTTGGATACCACAGCAAACAGTAGCCAGATACACATAATCTGTATTTCTGCACCCCCGTCCACCCTCTCTTTCCAGCTTCCACTGCCTCCTCCCTTATCCTTACACTTTTTTCTTTTCTTTTCTTTTCTTTTAATTCAATTGTTAGAGAGCTAGAGAAAGGGGGGGGAAGAGAAAGAGATTGATTTGTTGTTTCAGTCATCTATGCACTAATTGGTTGCTTCTTGTATGTGCCCTGACTGGAGATCAAACCCACAACCTTGGCTCATCAGGACAATGCTCTAACCAACTGGGTACCCAGCCAGGGTTCCTCACAATTTCTAGAATCACTTCTACCTTCCAGATCAGCATAGTTCTGGGTCCTCCACCACCACCACCACCATGCCTCCAGACCATAATAAACACATATATGTGATTAGCCTGTCTTCTGAGGCCAGTGGCAGCCCAGCAATCTACCCTGGTCCCTGGGAAAACCTCTCTGTTCTCAGGTAGCTTAGCAACAGCATCCACGTGACGTGTCACTTCAGGGGTGGGTGAAGGTGGGCCCTGCTATGAGCAAATGTAAGACTTAATCTACTTCATGACACACTACAAATAGTGTTCCCAGCTTTCAGTCACAATACTGTCCTGCAGGCCCACTTGTGATGTTTTTTTCCCACACAAAATAAAATAGGTCAAAAAGCCTTTTGGTTAACTGTCCTTTTTCATTCCTCTTTTGTTTGTGTCTCATGGCTGCCTTTGCCCCTCAATGTCTTCTATCTCAACTCAGTTTCTGTCTGTCCTCATTTCTTTCTTCTGAAAACATTCAAAATAAGGTCCACCTATGACTTGTGTGGCAGTTGTATCCTGGGCTCACTCAGCTTCAGCCTGAAGACTATGGAATCATTTCTTAGCATCTACAGGGAATTCATGAGATTTTACCACAAAGTGTCTGGAAGGCACTACATAGCTCAGCATTTGACCACAACAGGATGCTGGAATCAAAGGAATCCCCTGCTCATTTGAAAAGGAATCATCCAAATAGTTAGCCATCAGGCCCTGGCTGCTGTGGCTCAGTGGATTGAAAGCAGGCCTGAGAACCAAAGGGTTGCCAGTCAATTCCTAGTCAGGGCACATGCCTGGGTTGCAAGCCAGATCCCCAGTTGGGGGCGTGCCAGAAGCAACAACACATTGATGTTTCTCTTCCTCTCTTTCTCCCTCCCTTCCTCTCTCTCTAAAAATAAATAAATAAAATAGTTAAATAAAAACAAACAACCATCAGTACAGTCCATGAGGATAGGGGATGGTGCCATTATCACCTGCTTCATGCCATGAACCCATTCTCTCAGCACTGTAGTCCCCATGAAAAGAAAAATAGCATGGTCACCCAACTCTGAGCCCCCAAGCAGCATGAGAAGTACAGTGCTTTTACCTCATATATGCGTCCGGTGTTGATACTCAGTGCCACTAAAATCAACACAGGCAAAAGCAGACATGATGTAACTCTTGTAGGAAGACACATGCCCTGTGAGCTGTTCTTGACAAATATTTGAACCTGAAGGAGATGCAGCCTCAAGTCCAAGTACCAATTCATAGGAAATACCTGGGACAAAAGAGGTGCTATCAAAGACAACATCTGGATGCAAAGTCTAAATGAGAAAATCTAAACCGAGAGAAGCTTCAGGGACTAGATTAGCTATTGACTCAACAAATAGATATATGCAGAGAAAGAGCAAACAATCTTTAGATTAGTAATGTAGAAGCCTAATTTAGATTTTAATTCAACAAACTATAAAAATATCATTTATGGGAGGAGGGACCAACATGAGGGAGGATCTCCTCCCAGGTCCCATCTAGAATTACAATCTAATTGGGAAAAAATCGTCTGGAATTACAAACAGAACACCAGTTGGAAAGAAGCCTTATAATCACAGACAGTACAGAAGAGGACGTTTCATCACAATGTGACTGGTAGGAATCACAAAAAAAGCGGGAAGGCTGACTGGGCCCCCACCAGAGGCAGCAGCCTAAGGAACGGAGTCAGGGGCTCTATCTGAGAAGGGTGGGTTCTGGTCCCCTAGCTGGGTTTCCCAGCCTATAGCAGCACAATGGAGAATAGAGCTGCATACAGCTGAGAAGGGCAGAAGCTGTGGGGTTTACTAGCCTAAGAGAGCACTGGAGACAGAGAACTACTAAGGTGACCACAACAAAAATAGATTGGCACCCACTTACCCTGGGCTCCAGCAAAGTGAACTGGAGATGCTTGGGGAGAGTTTACAGAGATGCCTTTGTGGAGAGAAGTGGGGAAGCAGCTGTGGGGATCCCAGTGCTGACTCATCACCAACACCTCAGGCAGACTTCACTGGCCAAGCAGCTTCTGTATGAGGGGTCATCATAGCCCTGCCCACTGGAGGCAACCTGCCCTACCCAGCAGTGCCTGAGCCTTGTGCCTGATCCCAATTCATTCATTCACATCTAAATAAATCTCTCCCACCCTTCAGTGTCTGAGCCTGGTGGCTGAGCACAGATACAATAGTTTGCACCTGAAGCAGTATTTCTCACCCAGCAGCACCTGGGCTGGGTGGTTGACTACAAACTCACTGATTTTTACAACTGGGCCAGTCAGTCAGCCCCACACAGTGGACTGTGAGCCTGGTGACTGATCATGAATTCATTGGTCTGCAACTGACCTGGTCCATTTCACCCAGAGGCACCTGGGCCTGGTGGCTGATTATAAACTCTCTGGGTCAGTTGGTCAGTCCCACCCAGTGGTGCATGAGCCTGGCAGCTGATCCTGGATTCTATGGTTTGAAAATGAGTTGCTCAGTCTCCCCCAGCAGCACGTGGGTGTGGCAATTGATCACAGGTTTATTGATTAACAACTGAAACCATCTGCCCCACCCAGTGGCACCTGAGCCTGGAAGCTGACTATAGACTTTATGGATTACAAGTGAATCTGTCTAGCCCAGTAGTGCCATACCCGGCAGCTGATCACAGATTCATTGGATTACAAATGAATCTTTCAGTCTAGTCCAGTGGGACCTGAGCCTGGCAGCTGGTCACAGTCTGATTGAATTGCAACTTAATTCACTGACCCTGCCCAGTAGTGACTAAGGTGACCACTGATCACAGATTGATTGGTTTACAACAGAGCTAATCAGTCCTGCCCAGCAGTACCTACACCCGATAGCTGAGCACAGATCAACTGAATTAAAAACTATCTGGCACATACAAAAACAGTGGGTCTCTGGTTGGCTCCAACTGGCTAACTAGGCCCAGACTATGGAATGATCTGACCTCACAAGAGGTGAATCCAGGAAGCAAAGATAATGCACATCTACATGACAGAGAGTCACATCACAAAGACAGGAACTCAAAAAAGCCAATCTAAAAAGCAAAAGCAAAAAGGAAGAGAAACCTAAAAGTGGGGACAAAAAGAAAGAGTCCATCAACAACAGGAAAGGAGGAATCCCCAGAAAGATCACTAAATGAAACAGAGGCAAACAATCCATCAGACATGCAATTCAAAATAATGATGATACATAAGTGGAATAAGCTAGGTGAACTCAAAGAAAACCACAAACAACTCCAGGGGAACTATAAAGAACCCCAGGGAAGCTAGAAGGAACTGACTGAGAAATACACCAGCATTAAAAAGGGCATAGAAACTATCAGTAAGAGCCAGGAGGAAATGAAGAATACAATTTCTGAATTGAAGAATATAGTAGAAAGAATCAACACAAGGCTAGTGGAAGCAGAGGATGGGATCAGTGAACTGGAGGATAAGGTAGAAAAATATTCCAAAACAGTGCAACAGAATGAAAAAAGACTGAATAATAGTGAAGAGGTTTTAAGAGAGCTACTGGACAACATGAAATGCAATAACATCCACATCATTGGGATATCAGAAGGAGAAGAGAAACAAGGAATGGAATACCTGTTCAAAAAAGTAATGATAAAAAACTTCCCAAACTTGATGAGTGAAAATGTTACTCAAGTTCAGGAATCACAGAGGGTCCCAATAAAGATAAACCCAAACAGACCCACTCCAAGATGCATCATAATTAAACTGGCAAATTTCAAAGACAAGAAGAGAATCCTAAAAGAATCAAGAGAGAAGCAGCTAATAACATATAAGGGGGCTTCAATTAAAGTTTTCCACTGATTTCTCCACAGAAACACTACAAGCCAGAAGGGAATGACAATAAAATATATCACAAGTGACGAAAAGCAAAGGACTGCAACTGAGAATACTACCCAGCAAGGCTCTCATTCAAAATGGAAGGAGAAATAGAAGTTTCCCAGACAAAAGAAAGCTAAAAGAATACATCTACACCAAAACAAAATTGCAAGGGATGCTAAAGGATCTGCTTTAAAAAGAGGAAAAGCCCTGGCTGGTGGCACAGTGAATAAAGCACTGGCCTGTGAAACCAAAGATTGCTGGTTCAATTCCCCAGCCAGTGCACACAACAAAGTTGTAAACCCGGGCTCTGTTGCAAGCCAGGTCTCTAGCCAGGTCTGTAGCTGGAGTCAGGTGAAAGACAACCATAAATTGATGTCTCTCTCCCACTCTGCCTCTCTCCCTTCCCTTCTCTCTAAAAAAAAAATAATAAAATCTTTCTAAAATTTTTAAAAAATTAAAAAATAAAAAGGGCAAGAAACAGTACCAGAGAGGAGCAAAGATACAAAAGAGAAAAATGGCAAGAATAAGTATCAATCAATAATAACCTTAAGTGTTAAAAAATTAAATGCACCAATCAAAAAACATAGGGTAGTTGAATGGATAAGAAAACATGACCCACATATATGCTGTTTTCAAGAGATCCACCTCAGAACAAAAATGTTGACACAGATTGAAAGTGAAGGGATAGAAAAAATATATATCAAGCAAATGGGCATAAAAAAAGGCTGGGGTAGCAATACTTAATTCAGACAACATAGATTTTATAATGAAGGCCATAAAAAGAGACAAAGAAGGACATATCATAATACTTAAGGAAACAATCCATCAAGAAAAAAAAAAAAATACTCTGGTATTCATATATGCACCCAACATAGGAGTTCCCAAATATATGAGGAAAATCTTGGAAGACTTCAAGAAGTATATAGACAGCAACACACTCATAGTAGGGGAGTTTAATACCCCACTATCAACAATGGACAGATCTTTCAAACAAAAAATCAAAGATGTTGTGGCATTGAACAACACTCTAGAGGAAATGGACCAAACTGATATGTACAGAACCGTTTATCCCAAAGAAGCAAAATACACATTCTTTTCAAATGCACATGGAACATTCTCTAAGTTAGACCACATGGTAGGTCACAAGACAAGCCTCCACAAATACAGGAAAATGGAAACCATACCAAGCATCTTCGCAGATCACAATGGCTTGAAACTAGAAACCAATCTCAAGGGGGAAAAACAAAAACACTATAACTCATGGAGACTGAATAACATGCTTTTAAGTAAGGAATGGGTTAACAATGAGATCAAAGATGAAATCAGATTGTTTCTGGGAACAAATGACAATGAATACACAATAGGTCAAACCCTATGGGACACAGCAAAAGCAGTTCTCAGAGAGAAATTTATAGCAATACAGGCCTACCTAAAAAGGTCACAAGAAGCTTATAAAAACAACCTAACCATAAAGCTGCAAGAACTAGAGGAGCAATAACAAACAAAGCCCAGAGCAAGTAGAAGGGAGGAAATCATCAAGATCAGAGCAGAACTAAATAACTCAGAGACTCAAACTACAATTCAAAGAATCAACAAGTCCAGGAGCTGGTTCTTTGAAAAAATAAACAAAATTGACAAGCCTTTATCCAGACTCATCAAGAAAAAGAGAGAGAGGACCCAAATAAACAGAATCAGAGGAGAAATCACAACCAATACTTCAGAAATACAATGGATTGTAAGAAATTACTATATTCAACTATATGACAAGAAATATGACAACTTGCATAAAATGGACAAATTTCTGGAAAGGTATAATCTACCAAAACTGAATCCAGAAGAAGCAGATATCCTGAACAGGCCAATAACAACTAGTGACATTGAAGAAGTAATCCAAAATTTCCCAAAGCACAATAGCCTCACACTAGATGGCTACACAGCTGAATTCCACAAAACATTTAAAGAAGAACTAACTCCTATCTTCCTCAACTTATTCCAAAAAATCCAAGAAGAGGGAAGACTCCCAAACTCTTTCTATGAGGTCATTATTATTCTAATCCCAAAACTGGGTCAAGACACAACTAAGAAAGAAAACTATAGGCCAATATGTCTGATGAACATAGATGCTAAGAATGCTAAGATTCTCAACAAAATATTGGCCAACCAGATCCAGCAATACATTAAAAAGATCATACACCATGATCAAGTGGGTTTCATCCCAGGAATGCAAGGATGGTACAACATTCCCAAATCAATAAATGTAATACACAACATCAACAAAATGAAAGTCAAAACCCATATGATCATGTCAATAGATGCTGAAAAAGCATTTGATAAAGTATAGCAACCATTTATGATAAAAAAAAAAAAAAACCCTCAGCAAAATGGGAATAGGGGGGCATATCTCAACATAATAAAGGTCATATATGAGAAACCTGAAGCCAATAACATACTCAACGGTCAAAAACTAAAAGCTTTCCCCCTAATATCAGGAACAAGACTGTCCACTTTTTCCACTTCTGTTCAACATCATTTTGGAAGTTCTAGCCATAGCTATCAGAGAAGAAAAAGAAATCAAATGTATCCAAAATGAAAAGGAGGAAGTCAAACTGTCATTATTTGCAGGTGATATGATGGTGTACATACAAAACCCGAAAGACTCCACCAAAAAACTACTTAACCTAATAAGCAAATTTAGCAAAATAGCTGGATATAAAGTCAATATCCAGAAATAAAAAAACATTTTTGTATACCAATAATGAAACATCAGAGATAAAAGCAAGAAAACAAATTCCATTCACTACAGCAACAAGAAAAATAAAGTACTTAGGAATACACTTAACCAAGTAGGTAAAACATATGTAGTCAGAAAACTAGAGAACATTGAAGAAAGAAATGAAGGAAGATACAAATGAAAGGAAGCATATACCATGTTCATAGATGGGAAGAATCAACATCATTAAAATGCCCATACCCGAAGCAATCTTAGATTCAATGCAATCCCAATTAAAATACCAAAATAGCCAAAAATGCCCACGAATAGCCTCAGCAATCTTGAGAAAGAAGAACAAGTTAGGAGGAATCACAATACCAGACATCAAACTATACTACAAGGCTACTGCAATCAAAACAGCCTGGTACTGGCATAAGAATAGACATATAGATGAATGGAACAGAATAGAGAGCTCAGAAAGAAACCCAGGACTCTATGGTCATTTAATATTTGACAAAGGAGGAAAAATGTAAAATGGAGTAAAAATGGTTTCTTCAACAAGTGGTGTTGGGAGAACTGGACAGCAACATGCATAAAAATAAAACTAGACCACCAACTTATACCATACACCAGAATAAACTCAAGATGGATAAAGAATTTAAACATAAGCAGTGTCACCATAAAGGTCCTAGAGAAAAATATAGGCAGTAAACTTTTTGATGTCCTTTACCAAAATATGTTTACTGACACTTCACCAAGGGCAAAGGAAATAAAAGAACAAATAAACAAATGGGGCTATATCAAATTGAAAAGTTTCTGTTCAGCTAAAGAAAACACCAGTAAAATTCAAAGGTAACCAACTGTATAGGAAAACATGTTTGCCAATGATACCTCAGATAAGGGCTTGATATCCAGAATATATAAAGAACTTATGTGGCTCAACACCAGGGAGACAGACAGCCCAATTAAAAACTGGGCAAAGGACCTGAACAGACAACTCACTGAGGGAGAGATACGAAGGGCCCAAAGGCATATGAAAGAATGCTCAACATCACTAGCCATCAGAGAGATGCAAATTAACACCACAATAAGATACCACCTCACACCTGTCAGCATGGCAATCATCCACAAATCAACAAACAACAAATGATGGTGAGGATGTGGAGAAATGGGACCTTGGTGCACTGTTGGTGGGAACACAGACTGGTGCCTGGTGCAGCCACTATGGAGAACAGTATGGAATTTCCTCAAAAAACTAAAAATGGAACTTCCTTTTGATCCAGTGATTCTACTACTAGGATTATACTTGAAGAACCCTGAAACACCAATTCAGAAGAACCTATGTACCCCTACGTTCATAGCAGGAGTATGAACAATAGCCACAAGCTGGAAGAAGTCTAAGTGCCCATCACTGGATGAATGGATCAAAAATCTTTGGTACATTTATACAATGGAATACTCCAGAGCAGAAAGAAAGAAGCTCCTACCTTTTGTGACAACATGGATGGAACTGGGGAGTATTTTGCTTGGTGAAATAAGCCAGTCAGTGAAAGACAAATACCATATGATCTCACCCATTACAGGACACTAATGAACAAAACAAACAGGCAAAACAGAACCAGAGACATGAATCCAGGGAACAGACCTTCAGTGTGCAGAGGGGAGGTGTTGGGTGGAAGGGGTAGAAGGAGGCAAAGAAGGGGATCAGTTTAGTCAAGGAACTAGAATGGATGACTCATGGGCATGGACAACAAGTAGGACTGACTGTGTGTGTGGGGAATGGGAGGGAAGGGAAGAGGAGAGCAGTGGGGGAAATAGTATGAACATAATACAACAACAATAAAATAAAAATTTAAAAACATTGTTTATGAGACAATTGGAGAAAATTGATAGTGTTAAGGAATTATTGGTAAGTTTTAGGTGTGATAATGATACCTTATATTGTTAAAAATAGTCTTTACATTTTAAACATATAGTTTTTTTTTTTAAGTTTTGTTTTTTGGTTTTGCTTTTAAAGATTTTTATTTACTATTTCCAGAGAGAGAGGAAAGGAGAGAGATACAGAGGGAGAGAAACATCAATGTATGTTTGCCTTTCACCTGCCTCCAGCTACAGACCTGGCTGCAGACCTAGCTTGCGACCTGGTTATATGCCCTGGCTGGGGAAGCGAACCAGCGATCTTTGGGTTTGCAGGCTGGTGTCTTACGCAGTGTGCTACCAGCCAGGGCTAAACATATAGTTTTTTATATATACAACTACACAAATGCACATACACATATATTAAATATATGATTCATGCACTCATACACTTAACACACTCACATACTCTCTTCACACATTCAATGATACATGCTTACATGTACATTCACACATATTCTCAGATGTACTCACACACATGTACATATACTCACTTTCATACTCATTCACACTGTCATGCATTCTCTTTCACATATATATATGTATATATATTCTCATGTAGTTTCCCTCACATATACACGCTCTCACAGCCACACTCTCATACACACACACAGAACACTTATTCCCACATACACTTTCACTCACACATCCACATGCTCACACTCACACATCTCACAGATATCAATGTCAGTTCACCTCCAGTTCCTGCTCCAGCTTTTTTTTTTTTTGCCTGCAAGGTGGAAACATTGCAGTGCTGGCACAGGCCACCAGCCCAGCCCCTGACCCCAGCCAGTGTTCTCTTCCCCAGCTTCTCCTTACTGAACTGGTCGACAGGAGATCCTAAAGGACATTTCAAGAACAGGGAATGACTGTGCATCAAGTTGAACTTGCCTTCTGTTTTTGTTTGTTTGTTTGTTTTTGGTTTGGTATTATTTTTGGTTTTTTTGGTTTTGTTTTGTTTTGTTTGGCTCTCCTTATCTTATCTTCCAGTCTCAGAGTTTGCTTCTGGGGACCTGTGCTCAGTATGTTCTGCACAGTGACCTGAATTTCATGTCAGTCTCAGAGGTCTCTGGCTCAAAATACTGGGGCAGAAACAGTGAAAAACCACACAACCCCTGGGATTTGCTGTGGCATTATTAAAAGAGAGCATTAAAACCCTGACAGAATCAAGAGACACAGGGAGAGACCATAAAACAGGAGCTCCCCTGGCTGCACAAAACCATCCCAGAAGAAGGGGAGTGATTGCCATGCTGGGGGAGTGTGGGGAACAGGAGTCTGGCTGGAAGAAAAGTTTGGCAAAGGCAAAGTCACACTCCACTCTTCGGAGACTGTGAAAGCGGGGTGTCCATCACTAAGGAAACCTGCATTGTTAGTCTTGTCCCCAAGTCTCAAGGGAAAAAAAAAGTGGTGTGTTAAGAATATTCCACAAGTATAGGGATTTACTTTCTGTGCAATTATAATAAAAATTATTTTAAAAACTAAGTTACTGAATAAAGAATCTCAAAGATCTTCCCTGATGTTTTGTTGGTTGTCTTCTGTCCCCACACACATACACTTGCTCCCACGCATACACTGAAGGCTTGGCTTCCTGACCACTTCTTTCCTAAATATGAGATGTCCCCAGTTTTCAAACCTTCCTTTGCTCTGTCTACTCTGGTGCATTTTTCTTTTTTGTTCTGCTGCATTGGGAACTGGGTGTCCTCCCCCGGTTAGCACCAAGGATATCTGGCTTCACACAGCTTGGCACTCCACCTTCCCCAATGCCCCAACAGGTCCTCAGCTGGCCCTCCTCAGCCACATGAGACCTGCAGGACTCAGCAGTGTGGATGGTGACCCAAGTGACATTCAGACTCACCCAAATCCCCCTCATTGGGACATCAGCCAACAAGGACACACTAGGAACCTGCTCCCCTGCCCACCATGGGATACCTATGAGGATGGAGTCTCCCCTTCTTCAGTGAGTGGGACTGTACTTCTCTGCTTCTTCTGGATGCACTGGAGTGATAAGAGGAGATGTGGGGAAATGAAGTCTTTGCCACTAAAACTTTCTCCATCTGTTTGTCATGGCTATATTGAGTTCCATTATGCAGACACACTGTTTATTTATCCCTGCTGATGGATATCTGGGTTTCCAGGCTGTAACTGTTTCCTTGTCCTTTCATGGTTATAAACTGGTGCTCGCTCCCTCCATGGGTGCGAGTGTTTGTGTGTCCAAGCATGTCTTTTGTCAGCAACAAATGCAATTTCTAGCTTATGAATTGCTAAGCAATGGTACCCACCCTTATTGTTTCTTTCAATTAGTTTTTAAATATCTTCCTTGCATATACCATGTCTGCAGTCACAAAATATGGCATTAAGAGAAGCAAACTCTTTCCTAAAATGGTTTCAAGACCGGTGTATTTCTCAGGAAAAATTTCCACATTTTTTCTCACAGCAAGTTTTCATTCTCTCACTTGTTTCTGCAGTTGTCATCACTTCTTCATTGTGCAAACAAGGAAGCAGTGCTTCTTTTGCCTTCTGATATCAACTTTGACATTTTTATTTCTTCCAAATAATTTGGCTTCTGCAGATTTAACTTTTTCCTGCCTTAAGAAATGTTCTGCTCCCATAAGGAATTAACAACCTATAGAAATGAATCCCTAACTTTTGTTCTGCCTCCACTCCTAGCCCAGGGGTTGCCTTATTCCATCTCCCAGCAAATCTACAAGGTGCTCTCCTTAACCCAGTGTCATAGATGCACACAAATGTGCAAGTGCATGTTTTCTTCTGCCCCACCTGCCCTGGCTCTTCTCAGAGGCCCTCCTCCTCTCAACACACTCACAACTCAGCCCAACACCCTGAGCCAGGCTGTTCTGTGCACAGATACTTCCTGCTCTCAGAGGCTCAGAGGTCACACTACGAGTAGGGTTACTAAGTTTTTAGAGAACAGCCTTGGGACACAGCCATATCAGACCAAAAAAAAAAAAAAGTAGCATGTAATAGTTTTCACATATCTTATGACTTTAACATTATATAAAATATAGGTACTTATTTGAAATTATATATTCTTTTGTATTATTTTGTTACATAAACGCTATTATTTAAACAAAACAGCAATAGGACAAATTAATAGTGGCAATTAATAGTACTTAATAATAGGATGGATTAAACAAATACGTATGAGGAAAAAAGGGATATTTTTGTGTTTCTTCCTGTCCTCTGAAACAGCAATTTGTTTTTACTCTTTTTTTTTTTTTTTAAGATTTGATTTTATTATTTTTAGAGAGAGCAGAAGGAAAAGAGGCAGAAAGGGAGAGAGACATCCATGTATGGTTGCTTTTTTCACCTGTCTCCAGCTACAGACTTGGCTGGAAACCTGGCTGGAGACCTGGTTTGCAACCTGATTATGTGCCCTGGCTGGGGAATTGAACCAGCTACCTTTGGGTTTGCAGACCAGCACCTTATCCACTGTGCCACCAGCCAAGGAGATGTTTTTACTCTTATAAATTCTTTGTTGAAGATTTAAATTTTATAGGATATATTATTGTGTATTTTTAAGGTACATAAATATAAGACTTCTAAAAAGAATTCAACCAATACCACCTACATTTTTTCAAAAGCCATCCATGATGCATTCTTTCAGCTCCTTAATATATTGGATCTTTTTACTTTTTCTGTTCTCTTGTCTGAGCTGCCTGTGACCTTTGAACCTTATTTTCCTCTTTGGAGTCATATCACCAAATACCTTCAAATGTAAATTCCACTGGACTTGCAGTTCTGCTCCTAACAAGCCCATATCACAGCGACTTCGGATCTCAGTCTTTATCATATGATCTCTATATAACTGATGTGTAAATAAAATTACCACAAATTACTGGCTTCATACAACACTGTGTCTCACAGTTCAGCAGCTCATAAGTCTGGAGCAGCCCAGTAGGTTCTGGGTTCTGTCTCAAAGAGCTAAACTTGGATCATGCTGGGTCTGTGGTTTGCTGGGGCTTTGGGCCCACTACCACAGCTATTGCTTATTGAGACAACTCATAGCTTTCCCACTCTTTCCATGTGGCCCCTCCAACTTGGTCAACAATGAGATGTTTAACCCTTCTCAAGCTTCAAATCTCTTTGATTTCCTCTTCTGCTTTTAAGAGCATCCCTAATTTGTGGGGGAAGATGCCTACCTGGACCATCCAGGATATCTACCTATGTTAAGGACCCTAATTCCATCTACCAAAATCCCTGTCATTTAACAGTAATCAGGATTAGAATGAGGAGGAAGTGGGGAGGAGTCCTGGGAATTAAATGATTCAATACACATTAAAAACAAAGGAAGCAATATATTTGTTAACATTTATCATTACCTTGCCACACAACATGGCTGCAGTAACATTATCTGTGCCAAAAGACTCAAAGCCATTGCAATCACTTTGGTTTGGCACAGGTTTGCTGAATCATTCCTCCATCCAGACACACCTAGTGGTCACCTCTTTTTGTAAGTGACAAAAATTATTTCAGGAGGAAAAAAATCTTCAAAAGGGTCACACTTATTTATTTTTTTTCCTTCAAGTCTTTATCTATGCATGGAATATAGATTTGGGGTAATTACCTTGAAGAGTAGAAGCAAAAGAAGGACCCCTCCTTTCCATGGGGGAAGGCAACATGGAGTGACCAGAATAACTGAACAAGGATTATCTAATTGCACATAGCTCCTTCAGTCTGTGAATAGCTCTCCCCCAAAATCCTCCCTGGCTTCCTCATAGATCCCATTGAAAGGCAAACATTGGGAACCCAAGCTTACAGTTTGGAGACATGATATGCCTTTGGAGCATTACAGTATGCAGAGGTCAAAAGCCGATGGTGCAATAATTCAATCCCCACAAAGATCCTCCTATGAGAAATGTCTGGATATTGGAGTAAAAGGAGATCTGTCTATAAAGTAAATGCATAACACTTAAACAACCAGGAGTTGTTTAAAGTGGAGGAGTTAGAGAAAGTACCACAGAAAGGTTATGTGTAAATTGAGGTGGTGGGTGATGAGAAAAGCATGCTAAATTATGGTAGTGAAAAAAAAAGAAAAAGAAACTAAAAATAGTGTGTTCTATTTACAGTGTAAATAAATAAAGGCAGGAGGGGAAGCTTACTATAATTGAAGATATGAATTGCTGCTTTCAGATGTCTTTAGACATCCATCACTATGTTTATGAATGAAATTTACTCATCAGTGCAAAATGTGGTAAACTGAAAGTCCCATTTCCTTAATTTACATGGAAAGAGCTACAATCAGAATCTGAGACTCCTTGCCTTAAAAAATTTACCTATTTAAGGGTAATTTTGTTTTCAGTAGATTTTAAATCACAAATACAATCCTTTAATTATTTGGGACTATTCAGACTATCTATTTCATCTGAGTTGTTTTGGTAGTGTAGTTTTTGAGTAATTTTTTTGAGCATATGCTTATTAAACTGGGGACAGTGAAATAAACAAGGATTTAGGACAGAAGGAGCAACAGGAGAGAGCCAAGGCAGGGCTGGTTTGTCTCTCTAGAAATGTTATAGAAAAGAAATAAGCCAAGGTGAAGCTGCTGTCAGCTCACTGGGAAATAAAAAAAAAAAAAAAGACTGTGGTGACAGGGTCAAGGGTTTAGCCCAGGACTAGCTGCTGCTGTCTGTCTATTGCTCCCTACTTTCAAATCTCCTTCAGTCCTTCAGAGTTTAGGAGATACATGCCTGTGGGGAAAGTAGAGAGGGAAGGGAAAGGTGGGGTGCGCACTGGGAATGAGAACATGCACTGGGTCCTTGGTCTTGAGGATTTTTTAAGTCTGGGCAGTTAGTGAAGGTCTTAGGGGAGGACCTGCATCATCGGCTTAATGATGATGCACCAAAATAAAATTTATTCCCCTGGCTTTATCAATCGTTAGTGGGATTGGCACAAATGGCACTAATTGGATTTCTACAGTGATTTAAGCCATTTTACCTCTGGTTGGGGAGGAGAAATGTAAACCATTTACTCGTGAGTGTCCTGAGTTATGGGAAATAGGATTTTGTGATTTATTAGATGGCTCTAAACTGTCCATCTCAGTTTCCCTATTCCACTTGTCCTATTTCATTACCCCCTCAGAGACTTTCATCCCTGAAGTCTTTTAGGGGTGATGAGGGAGGATGATTGGTAGTTAATGGTTCATTTCTTTTAAGTTATCAAATGTATAAGCATAGAGTTATTCATAGTGTTACCAAACAGTAAGTTGGGGTATTGCTGCCCACTGTCAACCTCTACACAAAATTCCAGAGGCAAAGGTTTGGTGATAAAGAAAGAGTCTTTGTTCAAAACTGTTAGTTAAGCATATCAAATCACAGCCTTAATTATTTAAGCCTATCAATTAAGGCTAAACTCTAACACCTGAGTTCTAGCATTTCCCATGTTAGTTTCTATAGGGTTAGTTAACAAACTAAAATAGCATAATACACAAAAGCTACACAATTCCAAAAGAATGGCAGGCTTTTGCCTCAGAGACTGTTCCCTCTAGAACATCCAAAGAATAAACCTGCCACCTTCTACCAGGCCAGCCTGATCCTAGTCTGTGCTCAGAGTTCTTATCCATATAAGATACCATTGGTTGGGAAATGCAAGCAGCTGCAACACGATCACCCAGGTGTCCTTGAGGAAGAAAAGCCTGACAGCCCAAGCCAGAGCCAGAGCCAGAAAGATAGCCAGCTCAGGAGGTGGAAAAGCTCTTGAGCCAAAGAGCCCACCCACTTTTTACTTCAATTGGCTCTGGAGTCATCAGCTTCTCAGCCAATCTTGTCCTAGATTGCTTTCTACTGCCTGTGCAAACTCCTCCTACAGCCCCTCCTACTTCCCCCAGTGATCTTAATCAGATCTCTCTGTAGCAATAGTATTCTTTTATTATTCTTTCACTGATATCAGGACCTATACTGACAAATTTTATTCCTGACATTGATGATTTGTGTTTTCTCTTTCCTATTTTTGTTAATCTTGCAGGACATTTATCAATTTCATTGATTATATAATGAACAATTTTTGTTTCATATATTTTCATTACTGATTTTCTATTTTCAATTTCAAAATGACTGTTTTTTCTTCTGCTTGTTTTTCTTTCTTTCTTTTTTTTTTTTAAGTTTCTTGAAGTAGGAACTTAGATTATTATCTTGAGATCTTTCCCATTTCTGATGTAAGCATTCACTGCTATAAATTTCCTTCTCAATACTTCTTTAGTTGCATTTTATGTAGGTTGTAAAAATTTTCATTTTTAATCTATCATTCAGCTCTATATTTTTAAACTTTTTCTTTGAGGCTTTTAGACACATTAATTATTTAGAAATGTGTTATTTCATTTCTAAGGATTTAGCAATTGTCCTGTTGTCTACCTATTATTGATCTCTAATTTTATTCTGTTGTAGTCAAAAAACACATTGTGTGATTTCAGTTTTTAAAAATATATTGAGCTTTGTTTTATTACCCAGGATATCAGTCTGTTTCTATTTCATTTGTTAATATCTTTGTTCATTAACTTCCACAGATGGGTGAACTCATGGTTTTCATCTTTGCCTGGCTTATTTCACTTTGCATAATGCTGTCTCAAAGGGTAGTATTTCTTTCTTTTTTATGACCTAGTAGTGTTCATTGTGTAAATGCACCACTGCTTTTTTTTTTTTTTTTTTTTTTTTTTTTTTTTTTTTTTTTTTTTTTTTTTTTTTTTTTTTTTTTTTTTTTTTTTTTTTTTTTTTTTTTTTTTTTTTTTTTTTTTTTTTTTTTTTTTTTTTTTTTTTTTTTTTAATCAATGTATCTACTTACGGACACTTGAGCAGCTTCCAAATTTTGGTTATTATAAATAATGCTGCAATGAACCTAGGCAGTTACATTTTTAATTTCTTGAGAAAACTCTATTTGTTTTCCATAGTGGCTGCACTAATCTGCATTTCCATCAATAATGAATGAGGGTTCTTTTATTTTATTTTTTTCTCACATCCCCACCAGCACTTGTTGTTTGTTGATTTATAGATGATGATAGACATTTTGACAGGTGTGAGGTAATATCTCATTGTGGTTTTAATTTGCATCTGTCAGATGATTAATTACATTAAGCACCTTTTAATATGTCTATTAGCCATCTATATGTCTTCCATGGAGAAATGTCTTTCAGTCTCTGCCCATTTTTAAATTGGATTGTTTGTTTTCTTGTTGTTTAGTTCTATAAGATCTTTATTTTTTTTTTAGGGTAACCCATTATCAGGTGTACTATTGGTGAATATGTTCTCATATTCAGTGGGTTTGTTGCATTTTTGCATTATTGATTATTCTTTTGCTATGCAAAAGCTTCTTTTAAAAGATTTTATTTCATTATTTTTATAAAGAGGGGAAGGGAGAGAGGCAGAGAGGGAGAGAGACATCAATGTATGGTTGCTTTTTCACCTGCCTCCAGCCACAGACCTGACTGGAGACCTGGTTTGCAACCTTGTTATGTGCCCTGGCTGGGGAATCGAACCTGCGACCTTTGGGTTCACAGGCCTGCGCCTTATCCACTGTGCTACCAGCCAGGGCAGTGCAAAAGCTTTTTATAGTTCTATGTGTTTATTTTTTCCTTTGTTTCTCTTGTCCAAAGAGATATAATGGCGAACATAATGCTATGATAAATGTCTGAGATTTTATTTCCTGTATTTTCTTTTAGAATTTTCATGGTTTCACAACTTACCATATCTTTAAAACATTTTGAGCTTATTCTTACGTGTGGTGTAAGATAGTTGTCTAGCATCATGTGTTTTTACTTTAAATGTTTTTAAATTAATTTATTGTTGTATTACAGTTGTCCTAGTTTTCCCCATTTCTTTCCCCCACCCCACTCACACCACCGCTCTCCCTCAGTCAATACCCACATGTTGTCCATGTCCATGGGTCATTTATACTAGTTCCCTGACTAAAGTCTTCCCCTTCTCTACCCCCTTCATCACCACCCCTCCCCTCTGAACAATGTCAGTTTGTTCCTTGTTTCCATGCCTCTAGTTCTTCTTTGCTCATTTATTTGTTCTCTTCATTAGTTTCTGGTATTAGGTGAAATCATATGGTACTTGTCTTTCATTGCCTGGCTTATGTCACTAACCATAATACTCCTGAGTTCTATTCATGTTGTGGCAAAAAGTAGTAGTTTCTTCTTTCTTTCGGCTGCATAGTATTCCATTGCATAGATGTACCACAGGTTTTTGATCCATTCATCCACTGATGGGCACTTAGGCTGTTTTCAGCACCTGACAATTGTAAACAGCACCACTATGAACATAGAGATTTATAGGTTCTTCTGAATTGGTGTTTCAGGATTATTTGGTTATAATACCAACAGTATTATAATCACTGGATCAAAGGCTATTCCATTTTTGGTTTTGGAGGGGAAATTCCATACTGTTTTCCACAGTGGCTGAAATAGTCTTCATTCTCACCAGCAGTGCACTAGGGTTGTCTTTTCTGCACATCCTCACCAGCACTTGCTGTTTGTTGATTTGTTAGTGATGGCCATTCTGACAGGTGTGATGTGGTATCTTATTGTGGTTTTAAGTTGTATCTCTCTGATGGCTAGTGATGATGAGCATTCTTTCATATGCCTATGAGCCTTTTGTATGTTCTCCTCAGAGAAGTGTCTGTTCAGGTCCTTTGCCCACTTTTAAATTGGGTTGTTTGTCTTCCTGTCAACACTTATATGGCGTTGAGCCATATAAGTTCTTTCTATATTTTGGAAATCAAAACCTTGCTGAAGTATCATTGGCAAATATGTTTTTCCACATGATAGTTTCCCTTTTTATTTTACTGATGTTTTCTTTAGTTGAACAGAAACTTTTTAGTTTGATGAAGTACCATTTATTTGTTGGTTCATTTATTTCCTTTGCCCTAGGAGAAATATTGGTAAAAATATTGCTGCATGGAATATCTGAAATTTTCCTGCCTATGTTTTCCTCTAGAACTTTTATGGTGGCTTGACTTACTTTTAAGTCTTTTATCCATCCATCTTGAGTTTATTCTGGTGTATGGTGTAAGTTGCAAAACACAAAAAAATTCCTTCACTAATTCAAGAAAATTTAAATTATACCAAGCATCTTCTCAGATCACAATGACTTTAAGCTGGAAACCAACCTCACGGAAAAAAACCAAAACATTTAAAGTCATAGAGAAGGAATAACATGCTATTAAATAATGAATGTGTTAACAATGAGATCAAGGAGGAAATCAAAAAATTTCTGCAAACAAATGAAAATAAACACAAAAACAGCCAAAACCTATGGGACGTGGTCAAAGCAGTCCTGAAAGGGAATGACATAACAATACAGACCTATTTAAAAGGATAGAAGAATCCCAAATAAACAGCCTAACCATAAAGCTACAAGAACTAGAGAAAAAACAATAAGCAAAGCCCAGAGTGAGTGTAAGGAATGGAATAATCAAGATCAGAGCAGAATTAAATTACATAGAGACTAAAAAAATAATTTAAATGAGCAATAAATCCAGAAGCTGTTTTTTTTTTAAAGATAAATAAAATCAACAAGTCTTTAACAAGATTCATCAAGAAAGAAAAGGAGAGGGCCCAAATAAATAAAGTCATAAATGAAAGAGGTGAAGTCACAACCAAAACCACAGAAACACAAAGAATTATAAGAAATTACTACAAATACCTATACGACAAGGAGTTTGACAATCTTGGTGAAATGTACAAATTTCTTAAAACATATAATCTTATAAAATGGAATCAAGAAGAAGCAGAAAACCTGAATAGATTGATAGAAACTAGTGAAATTGAAGCAGTAGTCAAAATACTCCTGGCACACAAAAGCCGTGGACTGGATGACTACACAGGTGAATTTTACCAAACATTTAGAGAAGAACTAACTCTCAGTCTATTCCTAAAAAATTCAAGAAAGAAGGAAGGCTCCCAAACTCTTTATATGAGGATAGTATTATTCTAATCCCAAAACCAGGTCAAGACACAACAAATAAAAAACACTGTAGGCAATATTGTTGATGAATGTAGATGCTAACATCCTCAATAAATTTTTGGCAAACAAGAGCCAGCGATACATTAAAAATATCATACACCATGATCAAGTAGGATTAATCCCAGGGATGCAAGGATTGAATAATATTCACAAATCAATAAACATAATACACCACATAGACATGAAAGACAAGAACCATACGATCATATCAGCTGGAGATCCAAGATGGAGGCATAGCCAGTCACTGTGCATCTCCTCCCACAATAAAAAACAATACATCTATCTCAAAACTAGAGACACCCAGAAATTCCTGAACATAGAACTGCATGGAAAACCAACAAACAAAAAATGTAAACGAAAGAAAAGACTCATC
This sequence comes from Noctilio leporinus, assembly GCA_004026585.1. Lineage (NCBI taxonomy): Eukaryota > Metazoa > Chordata > Mammalia > Chiroptera > Noctilionidae > Noctilio > Noctilio leporinus. The sequence goes on from PVIW01008968.1 coordinate 29,729, forward strand.
CAGATTGATAGGAGGGATAGAACCAGGATACAGAGGAAGTGGTTAGGCCAGTGAATTGCAGGCATATTGCTGGTGCATTTGACAGGGTAGCTGCATGAGTTGTCAGCACAGCCAGGAGAGTGGTGGCAAAAAGAAAAAGCACAGTAGGGGCTCCTATTGAGTGCTCCTGGCCATGATCACGCAGCTCACCATTCCAGCACCAGGGGGGAAAGATAAAAAGCCACATTGTTTTTTCTGACTGAAAACTAGTGGGAGTGGGAGTGGGGCAGAGGAACTATTAGGAACAGTTTGTTTGTTTAGAGACCCCCATGGTCCTGAAATATCCACAGACCCATCCACTTTGGGAACCATGGAACTAGAGAGGAGCTAGCCCCATATGGGGAGCAGGAGAAGTCCCTGAAAAAGTGGTGAGTGCTGAGCAAGCAGCATAGATCTCTCCTAGACTGCCCCACTCCCTGGGACACTATCCCAGACAGCACCACTACCTGGTAAAACTGGTCATCCAGCACTGACAAGTACTTAAGGCTCTGCCCCTTATAAAGTAACAGGTGAGACAGCTCTACCTTACATAGAGGGAAACACTGGAGCATGTCTAGATACAAAGACAGAGAAATATGACTAAAAGGCACAAATCAAGTGGGTGAACTAAATATCAGAAAAGTAGCCAGCCCAACAGATTGCCAGCCTGACACACACACAGTTTAAAATGCTGGTAATAAAGATTCTCATAGACTTCACAGATATGCTTGAGTACAAAAACATATAAGGGAAAAAGTGAAGGCTAGGCTAAGTGAACCAAAAGAAAATACACACAAAACCAATGGTGAAGGAAAGGAAAAGGGGGTCAAATCAATTATATGGAACATAAGGAAGAAATAAACAGTCAACCAGCACAGAAAGTGGAAACAAGAATTGAAAAAAAAATGAGAAGAGGACTAGGAACCTCTAGGATTACTTTAAATGAGCCAAGATCCAAATCATAGGGGTACCAGAAGAAGAAGAGGAAGGGCAAGAAACTGAAAAATTGTGTGAAAAAAAAGCAATAAAGGAAAACTTCCTAAATTTGGTGAAGGAAATAAACATAGAAGTCCAGGAAACACAAAAAGTCCCAAACAAGCTAGATCCAAACTGACCCACACTAAGGCACATCATAATTAAAATTCCAAAGATTAAATATAAAGAGAGAATCTTAAAGCAGCAAGAGAAAAGAGTTACCTACAAGGAGTTCCAATAAAACTATCAGCTGATTTCTCAAAAGAAACTTTGCAAGCAAGAAGGTCCTAGCAAGAATTATTCAAAGTGATGAAAAGCAAAGGCTTTCAACCAAGATTGCTCTATCCAGCAAAGCTATCATTCAGAATGGAAGGGAAGATAAAGTGCTTCCTAGACAAGGTGAAGCTAAAGGAGTTCATTATCACCAAGCCTTTATTATATGAAATGTTAAAGGGACTTACGCATTTGAGAAAAAGAGGATCAAAACTATGAACATTAAAATGACAACAAACTCACAACTATCAACAACAAAACCCAAAAGAAAAGAAAAGAAAACCAAGCAAACAACCAAAATAGGACCAGAAACATAGGTATGGGGATCATTGAGAAGGTTATCAGCTGGGAGGGGAAAGGCAGAAAAATGGGGAAGTTGTGCAGGGATTAGGAAACATAGTTGGTAGGTACAAGATAAACAGAGGGAAGTTAATAATAGAGGAACACCTTGGTTGGTGGCACAGTGGATAAGGCACTGGCCTGCAAACCCAAATCTGGTTTGATTCCCAGCCAGGGCACATAACTAGGTTGCAAGCCAGGTCTCCAGCCATATCTGTAGCTGGAGGCAAGTGAAAGGCAACCATATATAGATGTTTCTCTCCTCTGCCTCATTCACTTTCCCTCTCTCTGAAAATAATAAATAAAATCTTTAAAAAAGAAGAAGAAGAAGAATAGAGGAAAGGTGAAATTAGAAAATTTATGTGTACAATCCATGGACATGAACTAAAGTGGGGAGACTGCTGGAGGGAACAGGGGGATTGGGTGGGGGGAGCAAAGGGAAAAGCATTTGGGACTCTAACAATATAATAAAAGTATACCTCAAAAGAACCATATGGTGTTATCAATAGATGCTGGGAAAACATTTGATAAAGTGCAGCATCCACTTATGATAAAAATCCTTAGCAAAGTGGAAATAGAGGGAGCATACTTCAATATAATAAAGGCCATTTATGAAAACCTGCAGACAACATCATATTCAATGTGCAAAAACTAAAAGTTTTCCACCTAACATCAGAAACAAGACAAGGCTATCCACTCTCTCCACTTCTATTCAACATCATTTTTGAAGTTCTTGCCACAATAATCAGGTGGAAAAAAAAAAAAAGTAATCAAAGGCATCCAAATTGGAAAGGAGGAAGTAAAACTCATTATTTGCAGATACATGATGGTGTACATAGAAAACCCAATAGATCCCACCAAAAAACTACTCAACTTAATAAGTGAAGTTGGCAAAATGGCTGGATACAAAGTCAATATCCAGATTGAAAGCATTTTTGTACACCAACAATAAAATATCAGAGAGAAAAACTGAAAAAATATCTCACTTATTATAGGGACAAGAAAAATAAAGTACATAGAAATTAACTTAACCAAGGAGGTAAAAGACCTCTACTCAGACAACTACAGAACACTGAAGAAAGGAATTAAGGAAGATACAAATAAATGGAAGCATATACCATGTTCATGGATGGGAAGAATTAACATCATTAAAATGTCCATGCTACCCAAAGCAATTTATAGGTTCTACGCAATTCCTATTAAAATACCAAATACATATTTCACAGATCTAAAACAAATACTTCAAAAGTTTATATGGAGCCAAAAATAACCATGAATAGCCACAGCAATCTTGAAAAAGAAGAACAAAGTAGGAGGAATCACAATACCTGATATCACACTATATTACAAGGCCACTGAAGTCAAACAGCATGGTACTGACATAAGACATATAAATCAATGGAACAAACAGTGCAGAAATAAACCCAAGTCTCTATGGTCAATTCATATTTGACAAAGGGGGAAGGAGCATAAAATAGAGTGAAAATAGCCTCTTCAACAAGTGGTGTTGGAAAAACTGGACAGGGATATGCAAAAAGTAAAATAAAAACTAGTCCACCTTACACCATACACCAGAATAGTTTCGTATTTTTTTTGCAGTTCAATTTTCCTAACATTCTAGTTTTTTGGTGGAGTTTTTTTTTGTTTGTTTGTTTGTTTTTTCATATCAGTCCAATTTTCCCAACACAGTTTATTGAAGAGACTGTCTTTACCCCACTGTATTTTCTTGGCTCATTTGTCAACTATTAATTGACTGACCATAAAGGCATAGGTTTATTTCTGGGCTATCTATCCTTTTCTATAGATCTATGTGTCTGTTTTTATACCAGTACCATGCTATTTTGGTTACTGTGGCATTGTAGTATTGTTTGATATCAGGTAGCATGAGTCCTCCAACTTTGCTCTTCTTTCTCAAGATTCCTGTGGCCATTGCTATCTATTAATTTTTTGTATTATTTGTTCTAGTTCTGTGAAATACATCATTGGTATTTTGATAGGAATTGTGTGAATTTATAGATTTCTCTAGATAATATAGACATTTTTATGATGTCAATTCTTCCAATCCATGAACACATGTTGGGGACCCCAACCCACAGTAAAGTCCCTCAGTTCTGCAGATGAAACAAAAACCATCCCAAACAGCTCTGTATAAGGAGGAGAAGATCTGGCCAGTGGCTCAAGGCCAAAGGCCCAGTTCTTTGTTCCCAAATGTCTTTTATTGAAAGGGGTAAACTTGAAGGCATGTAGCTTGTTAATCAATGCTAATCAATGCTAATTACAGGGAAATAGAAACACAAGTGAGGGGGCAGGGAGATCTCACTTAGGTCAGGATATGCATTCAAATTTTAAAAACTTCTGCAGTTGATACAATAAAGGATCAGGCCAGGCTTAATAGTAACTACAATTATTTTCTCATGACCTAGTTCCCTTCCCCCAGGGCCACTGGTTTTACATGGAAACATGTATGCACCCAGCATTCCCGGTCTTCTGGTTGGGACTTCTGGTTTAGCCTGGCCCACACTGGACTCCAAGTTTCTATGTTTCTCCCAGGTGGGCCCCAACAAACACAATGTATGCTTCCAATTTTTTTATTCTTCTTTAATTTTTTTCTTAAGTGTCATAGTTTTTAAGTCAGTTCTTTACATTCTTGGTTACATTTATTCTTAGGGCTTTTTCCTGCAATTGTAAATGAAATTGTTTTTGGTTGTTTGTCTCTTTTCTGATAGCTTATTATTGGTGTATAAAAATGCAAATAATTTCTGGATATTTATTTTGTATCTTGCTACTTTACTGAATTCATTTATAACTTCTATTACTTTTTTGGTGACATCTTTAGGGTACTCTATACACTATAACGTCACCTTCAAGTAATAACAGTTTCATTTCTTCCTTTCCAATCTGCAAGCCTTTTATTTCTTCTTGTCTGATTGCTATAGCCAAGACTCCCAGTACTCTATTGAATAAGAGTGGTAAAAGTGGACACTTCTGTGTTGTTTCCAATCTTAAGGGAAACATTTGTAGTTTTTGCCCATTGAATGTGATCTTGGCTTCGGATTTGTCATATATGGTGCTATTACATTGTGGTATGTTCCCACTATTCCCAATTTGTTGAGAACTTTCATCACAAATGAGTGCTGAATCTTATCAAATGCTTTTTCTGCATTTATTGACATGATATGGTAAAATGTTATTTAGTCTCCATAAATTTGTGTGTTTTTAGATTATTTTTCTTGTGGATGATTTCTAATTTTATGCTATTATGGTCAGAGAAGATGCTTGATATAACTTTTAACTTTTAAATTTTATTTACATTTGTTTTGGGTCCTAACACGTGGTCTATTCTAGAAAATGTTCCATGAGCACTTAAAAAAATGTATATTCTTCTACTGTGGGATGAAATGCTCTGAAAATTTCAATTAAATCCATCTGATATAGTGTATCAATTAAGGTCACTGTTTTCTTCTTAATTTTCTGTCTGAAAGGTCTATCCATTAATGTAAATGGGGTGTTAAAATCCCCTACGATGACGATATTACTGTCAATCTCTCCCTTTTTGATGGTCTGTCAAGATTGACTTTATATATTTAGGTGTTCCTATGTTGGGTACATAAATGTTAACCAGAGTTATATACTCTTGTTGGATTGCTTCTTTTATTTTTAATGTGGTATCCTTTTTTGTCTCTTACTATATAGCCTTTGTTTTAAAGTCTATTTTGTCAGATATAACTATTGCTATCACAGTTTTCATTTCATTTTCATTTGGTATGAAATATCTTTTTCCATCCCTTTACTTTTAGTCTGTGTGTGTCCTTAATTCTGAGGTAGGTCTCTTATAGACATTCTCTGTATATGTTAATTTTCATGTTATCCCAAAATTCCCTTAAGCTATCATCACTTTAAATTGATTTTCATTTTTGCTGTTTTGATTCAGTATTTTTATCTACTTTGTCTTCAAAATTGCTGATTCAGTCCTCTGCTTTATCCAACCTACTCTTTATTTCTTTCTGTGTATTCTTGATGGCAGATATGTTATTCTTCATTTCCAACTGGTCCCTTTTCACAGTTTCTATGTCCTCTTTCATCCTCATTCATATTGTTGAACATCCTTATAATCATTACTTTTAACTATACATATATCTAATAAATTGCTTGCCTCCATTTCATTTAGCTCTTTTGGAGATCTCCTGTTCTTTAATTTTTGGTTTGTTTCTTGTCTCCTAATTTTGGCTATCTCTTTGAGTTTGTTTCTATGTATTAGTTAGAACTTCATGACTCCCAGTCTTTGTGGCATGGCGTTATATAGTATGTGTACTGTGAGGTGCAGAGGCTCAGTCTTCTTGATCACCTGAGCTGGGTGCTTTAGGCATAATTTTTGTATGGGTTATGTGGGCCTTCCTGTTGTAATTGAGTCAGATTGCTATTGGCTCATTCATGTGTGGTATAGACCCTCAGCCTGGCTGACTTTGAGGCTCAATGACCATTACAGCTTGCAAGTTTCTATGGTGGTGCTGACCTCATGAAGCAGAATTTGCCTTAGCAGGGTTTAATGTCTGCTGAGATTTCCCTTTGGACTGCTGCTTGTGAAGTTTATTGGACCCTGCTCTGATGTTGTCTAAAGCTGGACAGTGGGTATTTTAGTTCTGGACTTTTTGGATGTGACTTTGGTATAGTCTAATGTCAGATGTTGCCTGTGACTGGCCCTGGCAACCTGTTTGGAACTACAAGTAATCTACAGGCATTTTTCCACTTCCTCTGCTGGGTGGTGGTGTGCATGTAAAAGACCAAACTATGCTCCAAGGCTGGCTTTTGCCAGTGCTAGGCCCTATGGCAGGTCATCAAAAGTCCCAAGGAACTCTCAGTTCCACTTTTGCCTGCCTCCACCTGCCTCCATCTGCTGGCTGCCTGTTGGGCTTAGTTACTGAAAGAGCCTCTGTCATATTCAAGTTGCATGAGGTAGGTTCTCAGTGAGTCACTGGGTAGGGATAAGTGGTGGTCACCAGATTTTTACAGGTTCACATTCAGTGTAGTTCTCAACAAAAGTCCCCAGGTATACAAAGTCTAGAGGTTACCCACTTGATGCTCTCATACCTTTATGTTGGAATGGGTTTTCAGGGACTCATCAAATTAAGGCCAGCAGAGTATCAGGCCCAAACAGACCAATATTTACCTGTGTGAAGGGAGGGATCTGCTCCAGTCAAGCATGTGAGAAAATCATCCCTGTCTTAAAGCCACACACTTCAGTCTACCTCAGATTCTTCCAGGGGTTAACAGAGACCAGCTAGGTGGGACTACCAGGAGTTAGGAGAATGAGGCTAGTGAATTTCATGTGAGAGGGAAGTGACAGTCAGGTTCACAGAAGAGTAGGAGCAGTACCTCCCCAAAGCCACACAACTCAGAGTCACTGACATGCCCAAGTTTGCCCAGACCTCTACACCTTGATCAAGGCAGCTTACTCCACAACAGGGCATAAACTTTGCAAGATGGGACAAGAGGGAGTTCAGTGGGTGGGCTCTTGCTTTCTCCCAGGCTGCTGCCACACAAAGGGGAGTGTTTTACCCAACAAAGATGGTTTTGTGGTATGGAAGAATGACTCAGCACAGGGATCCTGGGAGCTGTCCCTTCAGCTCTCTTCCTAGAGCCACAAACCCCAGACTCTCTCCCTACATGGTTAATTCGTTCTATCTTCCCTCCACTGGAGCCCAGGATAACAGACTGTGAACAAGATTGCGTGCATTGGCTCTTTAAGAGGGTGCCTGTATCTCTAGCACACTCCTATCTCTCCCTGATAGATAAACTGCTGAATTTCATAGCTAAATGATGTTATGTGGGTGCCTCTTAGTAGCTTTGATGATCTGTGCTGGGAAGCCCAGGTTAGTGTTGAGACCCCATGCTTGTTGGGGAAACTTCTGCAACTGAGATATCCCTTCATAACCTCAGCTGCCACTGATAGGACCGAGGCCAGCAGTTTTGGCATCTCTGCCCTTCCTATCAGAGTCAATGTGGTTTCTTCTATAAATCTTTGGTTGTAAGATTTCTTTTCAGCTAGTCTTCAGCTTGTTATTCAAGGTGATTGTTCTATAATTTAGTTGTAATTCCAATTTGGTCCTGGGAGGAAGGCATCTATACCACCACCATCTTGGATTCTCCTTTTAAATTAAAAAAAATTAACTACAGTTGACATGCAATATAATAGTTTCAGGTAGATGATCAGCCCAACAAGTCTAGCACCCTTCTGTCACTATACATAGCTATATAAAACATTGGAATAAATTTGAGATATACATACATTTAGAAAGATTAATAAAAACAAGTAAAAAATTGTTTTCCAAACCACTTATTCCAGTTCAGACTCATGAGTGGCTAGAGCCTATCCTGGAAACTCAGGGCACAGTCAAGACTCTGGACAGGACAATGTTCCATCACAGGGTTCACTCACACATACCCACAGTCACCGAGACCTAAGAAAATGTATACATCTGACATGCATATCTTTGGGATGTGGGAGGAAACTAGATATGAAACTTTTTCTCTTTTCTAATGTGAGCATTTAATGCTACACATTTTCCTCTCAACACTGCTTTAGCTACATCTCACATGTTTTCATATGTTGGATTTTTATTTTTGGTAATTTTTTGAGACATAACCTTTAATCCATGGATAATTTAGAAGCATGTTGTTTCATTTTTACATGTTTAGAAATTTTTCTTTTCCTGTGTTATTGATATCTAGCTTGAGTCCCTTATGCTTGCATCATACATTTTGTATAATTTCAAATATTTAAAGCTTTTTGATATTCATTTTTATTATAAAATATGGTCTATCTCTGTGAACGTTCAAAGATAATTTTAAAAAATTATACTCTATCTCTGTTTAGCAGAATGTTCTACACATGACAATTGGGTCCTGTTGGTAGGTTGTATTGCTCAGATCTATGTTCTTACTGATTTTCTCTTTGATAGTTCTATTTGTTGATAAACAGTGGTCCTTTCCAACCATAACTGTGGCTTTGTGTATTTCTCCTTTCAGCTTTATCAGCTTTTGCTTTATTTGCTTTTAGAGTCTGTTGTTTATTGAGTACACATTTATAATTGTAATATCTTCCTAGTGGTTGATCCTTTATGTAATATCCCCCTTTGTCTTTAGTTACCTTCTTTGTTCTGCAGGCTTTATTATTATATGTTAATATAGCCACTGGTGCTTATTTGTCATTGATATTCTCATAGTATATCTTTTTTGCATCCTTTTACCTTCAACCTACCTATGGTGTTTACACTTGAAGTGTTTCTCATAATGAGCACACAATTGGGTCCTATTTTTAAATCCACTCTACCAATCTCTGCCTATGATTTTAATTGCCTCTAACAGCAGGGTCAGCTGCAACTCTTTACATTGGAATGTTTAATGCCCCCTCAGTGAGGCTGCCATGGAGTTTTCAGGAAATGCCAAGGCTACTTCATGCTGATTAATGCCATTTATACTCCAGCTCAGAAATGTATGCAACTTAACACTTTCCATCTGCTTTGGACTTGGAGCCGAATGCTTGAAACATTATGGTAATTACTTTTTTTGTCTAGCCCCTAAACCCCTCTCTATGTGCTGGTTTCTCTCTGAGGGGACTTTCGCCAGCACAACCAGATGGAAATCACCTCTTTATTTTCCCAGGGAATGAAGCCTGGGACATATCAACTCAGATTTCATCCTAAATCTGGAAATCATTTTATACAAGGAGTCTTTCTGTGCTTTAACCCTTGAGTGCTGGCTCATATATAGCATCACCCAGGGCCAACACTATGGAGGGGCCTCTGGATACATGCAATGGTACCAAGAAGAAAGGGTACTTGCCACTTAATTTGCATACTCCCTGCAAGGCCCTAGGGAAGTGTCCCTGATCTGTGAAGGCTTTTCTGCCTTTTTCTGAAGTTTTGCGATATTCATTTATTCTACTTGATTTGGTACTTAAAAATTAAGAATCACCCATTGGAGTTCCTTTAAGTTCTTAGTACTCTGTTAGGTATTAAGGTTGAAAATGGGGATAAGAAAATGGAAAATGTCTGATTGTAGTGTCCTGCATTCCCCGAAGTCCAGACAAATAATAGGCATTCATGTTATTCAATGGCTGTGGTGAGCATTGGGGCAGTAGGTGGAATGTGGTAAGTTTTCACACTATTCTTTTAATATCCCCCAGTGCTCTTATGACAAAACCATGAAGAGTACAGGCATGCTCTGAATATTAACTAATTTGCTGAAAAGCATCCAGTGTTAGTGTGTTCTGAAAGGTCCTATCTGGGTGTCTTATACCCCAGCCCACACCACAAGGTAGGGATGGTGCTCCAATCTTCCCTGCCTACATGTCCCACTGTGGCCTAAAGTGGACATCGGATGGAGTCAAGAGGCCAAATACAAATGTAACTCAAGCACTCATAGGAATGGTCTTGTTGCTGTCACCAGTGCTCTACCCTGAAGCTCATCAAAGAAGACTTCATGCCCTAAGGGGCATTAATAAGAAAATAAAATAACTGGGTGGAGTAATCAGATCAACATGTATCCCTAGTGTGGCTGACAGGTAACTAGACCCTTGCCCTCAGAGGTGAGAGCCTGGGAGAACAGAGGAAGGGAAGCTCCTGCTCTCTTTGCTTTTCATCTAGACCAGGTCCAAGCATACAATAAAAACCCAGAAAACATTTCCTCAATATAGGAGTAGAACATCATTTGTTTTGATGGTTAAAGAGAAAAACTGAAGTTAAATCTCTTTACAAAAAATGCAGTAGAGGATGCTATCTTATAAGCTTAAGCCATATACTGGGGAAAGATCCATAGGGATGGAGTTTAATAAATTTAACTATCAGCAACTCATTCATTCATTCAATGTACTTTAAAAAAAAAAAGTTGTTCCACTCTCTGGGGACATGATCCAGTGTTTAAAATGGCAGCCACACAGACATACTCCATGTGTGTTAGGCAGATTCTGAGCCCTTCATTAGTGGAAGAATCTGGCTGAATGCTAGTAACATTGAGCACAGTGAGTTTCATTCTGGCGTCAACCATCATCAGATAATCATCCCGTTAACATGCTGCCCACGATGGGGAAAGTCACTCACTCACCAAACCATGCCTATGGGGTAAGAACCTGTCCTTGAATGGTAGTCAGCCCAGAAGGCATAGGCAGGAGACCTCGAGTCTGCATTTTGGGTCCAAAGCCTTCCCCAAGGGAATAATCACTGAAAAAACTTACCTCAAAAAGTGTAATTCCACATATATAATCATAGATATAAAAATATTAAAATAATTTTTTAAAAGTCTTATATCCTGGCCTTTTCAATAAATGGTATTGGAGCAATTGGACATCCATAGGCAAAAATAATACTAATAAAGACCTTGATCTAAACCTCATACTTTATACAAAACTAACTTAAAATAGGTCATAGATTGACATGTAAAGCATAAAGCTGTAAAACATTAAAAAGAGAACATAGGAGAAAATCTTTGGGTTCCAGGGCTGCTGAATAGACATAATACCAAAAGCATGATCCATCAAAGAAAGAAAATCAGTATGTTGAACCTCACCAACCCTAAAGGCTTTTGGTCTGAGAAAGCCCAGATAAAGAGAACAAAAAGAATCAGAATTATCTTCTGTAGGGCAAGCTTTTTGTAATACAGGTTTCCCTGCTAGTTGGGCATTCTGGGAGCCCATCTGTACCAGTGTACCACCTGGCATTATTGTGAGAGGCTGCATTCAGCTTTGGTGAATTTTTCTGAAGACTCTTTTGACATGTTTGCCCATTTCATGAGAGGCATTTATGAGCATACCGGACCACACTGCACTGAGTGTTCAGCAGTTTTTGACCAAGAATGGCATGGTCCCCATGTCCCACCCTCCCTATTCACCCCATCTCACCCTGAGTGATATCTTTCATTTCTCTAGTTGAAAAAAATTCCTCAAAGGAAATTGTTTTGCCTATGTGGAAGAGGTGAAACAGAAAATGGCAGAAGCACTTTTTAAAAGGCATGAAAATCAACAAGTTCAAAAACTGTTTTTGAGCAGTGGAAAAAATCTTGCTAGGTGTATTGCATCAAAGGATGAGTACTTTGAAGATTGCTGAAGTTTAAATATGAGGTATGTCCTGAAAGTATCAAGCCATATAATGTTTTAATTATATTGACACTGGCTCAATACTTTTGGGAAAGATCTTGTATGTAAGAATAAATACATAATTTTTATAAATAAATTAATTTTATAAATAGGTTATATATAGAATATATATCTTATTACACAGCTAAAATAAAAATTATTGGAAACACTAAAGCTGGTAAGAATATGGAAGTGTTGGGTCTCATATACAGGGTGCATGCCATCAGTGGGCAATAACTTTGCACCTCCTTATTTCACATGCTTATTAATTTTGAAAAACTGTGTTTCTAAGGTTATGATTTAACATCATTGTTTCAGATATAAAGTACTACATTCTGAGAGCAACTGTCATGTTGAAGGAATACGATCTTAAAGGAACCATAAGTTCTGGACTGTGTGCAGGGTGAACTGCTAAGGAAATTGTGGGCTGCAATAACATCCTTTTATGAACACTTGACAACATGAAGAAGGTATATGATGCTGATCCTAATGTTGCCACACCAACAAGGAAAATGCATAAGGTATGCAAGGATCACACAAGTCCAGATATTGTACACAGAATCCAGGAGATCATCAAAGAAGACTCAGGTAAGTCAATGCGCTCCATAGCAAGAGAATTGCAGGTGTCAGATGCAATGGTTCTCAAGATTATTGCTGAAGATATCAGATACAGGTCACATATCCTTAGAAGAGGCCAGTTTATGACACAACAGACAAAGGAAAGGCACTTTGAAAAAGCAAGGAAACTGCTAACATTGAAAAATCCCAAAGGAAAAACTCTGATTTTCTTCTCTGATGAAAAGAATTCTCAGCAGGACCAAATAGTCAACAGAAGAAACAACAGGTGGCTCTGGGAAAATTGTAATGAAGTCCCAATAGTCATGAAAATGAAATTTCCCGCTACAGTGATGGTGTTAGGTGTTGTCAGAAATGAAGGGGGTATCATGACCCTGCATTTTTTTCCACAAGGCTTGAAAGTGACTGCTGATTTTACCTTGATGTTTTGAGAGAAGTAGTTGTACTGTGGATAAAGCAAGTCACAAATGGGTGTCATTTTATCTTCCAACAAAATGGTGAACCAGCACACATAACACCAAAAAGGTGCAAGAATTTCTCAGTGTCAATGTTCCAGAATTCTGCTCAAAGGAAATCTGGCCACCTAGTTCACCAGATGCAAATCATTTACACTATTATGTATGGAGCATTTATGAGGGAGAAGTTAAAAAACAACCTCATTCCAATAAAGAGGCTGTTAAAGCTAAGATTGAAAACATGATGATGTCCATGGATAAAGAAAAGTTCGTTAAAGTGTGCTCAAGATTCTGAAGTCTAACCAAATATATTATTGCAGAAAATGGAGACTTTTTTAACAATTAAAAAATATAATGACTATGCTTATATATTAATATATTATGTATATATAAGAATAAATTTATTTTAAGATGTAACACTTTTGTGGTATGTTGTTTATTTTACTAAAATTTTGACACTTTATCATATGCACCCTGTATTGTTGGTGTGAATGTAAAATGGTATGGCCACTCTGGAAAACAGTATGTCAATTTCTTAAAACCTAAATGCTCATGTACCATAAAATCCATCAATCCTACTACAGGGCATTGATTCCAAGGAAATAAAAATTAATCTCCACACTGAAATCTCAACATAATTATTCATAGCAGCTTTATCTGTGATAGCCCCAAACTAGAAACAGCTTCAGAGGTTCTGAGTAAACAATTGTCATACATCCAAACCATGGAATGCTGCTCAGCAATAAAAAGAAATGAACCATTAATACATGAGATGGAGGGATCTCAATGGCCTTATGCTGATCAAACATCACATATTGTATCACTCCATTTAAAAAACATTTCAAAATGACAAAATGACAGAGAGGACAGTTTAGTGGTGTCAGGATGGTGTGTGGGCAGGAACAGGTGGGTGTAATGATAAAGGCATCAGAAGAGAGCTCGCTGGTGACAGAATAAACCTCATATCTTGATGGTGATGGTGGTTGTGGAAAGCCACACAAGTAATAAAATGATGCAGAATTGCATATGCACTGTACCCATGTCAGTTTCCTGGTTTTGATACTATATAGGGTTGTATGAAGGTTTCATAGGATGTAATCTTTGAGAGAATTGAGGTGAAATATCCATGGGCACTTATCTACTGTGTTTTTAATTAATTTTTAAATTACATTTTATTGGGTTTTTTTATTACACTTTCCCCAGGTTCCCCCATTTGCCCTCTTCTACTCAGTTCCCCCACTCCTTCAGGCAGTCCTCACACCCTTGTCCAAGTCCATGCATATACAGGGTTGTCTGTAACAAGTTCTGCCATTGTTAATGAAATGAGAATGGCTTGAGTGACATCAAGTAACTTGGCAGCCATGGAGAGTGAACTGGAATGCACATGAGTCAACAATGATGACTTCACTACACCAGTTAGTGGAGGTGGTAGAGTGGAGATGGTAGAGCATGAATGAGCACGTGTACTGTGTGGCCATCACATTCAAAATGACTGCGTGAACATGGACATGAACAACAGGTGGGATCGACTTTGGGGGGAATGGGTGGGTGGGGAGGGGGACAGAGGGGAGCAAAAAGGGGATGGAGGTAACACAACAACAATAATTTTTTTTTTAAATGACTGAGTGAGGAAAGCAATGACTCTGCATTAAATTTTATGTTAAGATTGAATATTCCTCCATGGAAACTATTTGGATGATTCAGAAGGTTGCAGCTATGGGCAACTGGTAATTGGCAGCTTCATCACAACAACATCCTTGCTCTTACATCACATCTAATGCAGATTTTTTGGCAAAACATCAAATCACCCAGGTGATTTAGCCCCTCTGCAGCCCAGATTTGGTGCTTTGTGACTCCTGGCTTTTCCCAAAAACTAAAATCACCTTTGAAAGGGAAGAGAATTCATAGCCTTGAGGAGATTCAGGGAAATATAATGGGGCTGCTGATGGTGATTGGGAGAACTGTGTGAGGTCTCAAGGTGCCCACTTTGAAGGAAACTGAGACATCATTTTCCTATGTACAATGTTTCTTGTATCTTTTTCAGTAAGTGCATCTAGTTTCCATATTACATGTCTGGATACCTTCTGGACAGACCTCATACATTCTTGGTTATTCTATTCCCAATGCTGTTTTTACATTCCCATGACTATTCAATATGTACTTAATTCCTTCATATTTTATATCCATCCCCCAAGACCACCTCCCACTTGGCAACCATCAAAATGTTCTCTGTATTTATGATTCTGCTTTTGTTTTGCTTGTTTGTTTTTTAAAAATCAATTGTTAATAGATGAATATTTATTGCCATTTTATTGTTCATATTTTTTATATTCTCTTTTTTAAAGAAGACCTTTTAAAATTTTGTATAATACTGGTCTGGTTTGGTGGTGATGAATTTCTATAGCTTTTTATTGTCTGGGAAGTTCTTTATCTGTCCTTCAATTCTAAATGACAGTTTTGTTGAGTGGAGTAATCTTAGTTGTAGGTTCTTACTTTTCATCCCTTTGAACATTGTTTGCCAATTTCTTCTAGCCTGCAAATTTTCTATTGAGATGTCAGCTAACAGTCTTGTGGGAGCTTCCTTATAGGTAATAAATGCTATTCTCGCTGCTTTTAAGATTCTTTCTGTGTCTTTAACCTTTGGCATTTTAATTATGATGTGTCTTGGTGTGGGCCTCTTTCAGGTTATCTTGTTTAGGATTCTCTGTGCTTCCTGGACTTGTATGTCTATTTCCTTCACCAAGTTAAGAAAGTTTTCTGTCATCATTTTTTCAAGTAGGTTTCAATTTCTTGCTCTCTCTCCTCCTTCCAGCACATCTATCTTGCAAATGCTGGGCCCCTTGAAGTTGTCCCAGAGGCTTCTTACACTATTCTCAAATTTTTAGATCATTTTTTCTTTATGCTGATCTGATTTGTTGTTTTTTGCTTCCACCTATTTCAAATTGCTGATTTGATTTTTGGCTTTATCCACTTTACTGTTGATTCCCTATAAATTATTCTTTATTTTATTTAGTTTATCCTTTGTTTCTGACTGAATTTTATTTATGCTATTGAGGTCCTTGCTAAGTTCCTTTGAGCATCCTTATAACCAGTGTTTTGAACTCTGAATCTAGTAGATTGCTTATCTCCATTTTCTTTCATTCCTATTCAGGAACTTGTTCTGTTTTTTTTCATTTGTGTCATGTTTCTTTGTCTACTCACCTTGGCAGCCTTTCTGTGTTTGTTTCTATGGATTAGGTAGAGCCTCTTTGTCTAACAGGCTTGATAGAGTGGCCTAATGTAGTAGGTGTCCTGTAGCATTCAGTGGCACAGCCTCCCCTATTACACAAGCTGGGTACTCAAGGTATATCCACTGTGTGGGCTATGTACACCTTTTCTTCTGTCATAGTTGAGCCTTGATTACTGTTGGTACATCCAAGGTCAGCCACTGCTTGTATGCTATCTGGGATCACATGGCATAAACTACAAAGTGATCTGCAGATGACTGTTACTTGTGCTTGACTTGAAGGTGTCCAGGTAAGGCCAATCTGTGAACCAAGGCTTACTGCTGTTAGTGCCAGGCCTGTGGCATCTTAGCAATAGTTATGAGGCTCGCTGAAACCAGATGATGCTTGTTTGAGAAAATTTAGGAAAATCTGAAGCCTTGGCTAACACAAAGCATTGGAATGGAAAAGCCACTGGAAGCAGCTTGGTGGTCCCTAAAACTGGGTGAGGCAGGGCCTCAGGGAACCACCAGGGGGGTGCAAACAATGTAAACCAGGTTGATGGAATCTCAGATGGGGTCCCTGCCTGTTGGCTCTGTGGCTCCCTAGGGTGAGGGCTAAGTATGTTTAAGAGAAAACTGTCTCCACTCCCTACTTTTGCCTAGGTACCAGTCAATTGGTTTCTCCCCACATGTCTCTGATGCCTTTCAATTTGCTGCCTCCATGTTGAATCTTGGAGTGAGTCCAATTAAGTCTGCTCATAGGCCCTATAAAAGGAACTGCCTGAGACTCCAGAAGTTCCTGTCTTCCATAGCCTCAATCCCTCTGGTTTTTATACCCAGAATTTATGGGGACTATTTTCCTGGCACGGGAACCTGGGCTGGGGATACTGGTGTGGGGCTGGGACCTCTAACTCCTGAGATATACTTCCTGATTTTTATCCAAACCAAGTGTGTGTTTGACTAACCCATTCCATGCCTCTGGCCCCTTATTTCCATATGGCTTCTTCTTTAATTCCATAGTTGTAGGACCTCCATTCAGCTCAATTTCTGATGGTTCTGAATAATGGTTGTTCTATAGTTCCATGAGTATTTTGATGTGGTTATGCAAGGAGGCAAGCTGTGTTTATCTATGCTGTCATCTTAAGCGGAAGTTTCTGTACTGTTTTGTAACTTCCTGTGAAGCTATAATTATTTCAAAATTAAATTTTCCCCAAAAGTTTATATCCCATGAGTTTCACTGAAATGGAATTTTATCTGTTCTAAAAATGACTATAAATTGTTGACTTAGGCTTTTTTGTGTTTTACAATTTGTCAAAGACATAAAGTTTTATGTTTATAAGGCAGTGAAACGTATATTTTTCATTTTTGTATTTGTGAGAATTACTTTCCCAGGATTAATGTTTGATTCAGTGTTTAGTTTAGTTTTTTTTTTATTAATTTTATTGTTGTTGTATTACATCCATCCCCTTTTTGCTCCCCTCTGTCCCACTCCCCACCCACCCAAAGTCAATCCCACCGGTTGTCCATGTCCATGGTTCCTTTATACTAGGTTCTTGTCTAAACCGATCCCCTTTTTTGCCTCTGCCACCCCACTCCCCCCTCCTCCCAAACCCTTTCCCCCTAACCACTGAAGGCCTATTCCTTGTATTCATATACTTGCTTCTGTTTTGCTTGTTGTTAGTTTTGCTCATTATTGTCCTGTAATGGGTGAGATCATATCATATTTGTCCTTCACTGACTGGCTTATTTCACTAAACAAAATACTCTCCAGTTCCATCCATGTTGTTGCAAAGGGTACAAGTTCCTTCTTTCTTTCTGCTATATAGAATTCCATTGTGTAAATGTACCAAAGTTTTTTGATCCAATCATCCACTGATGGGCATTAGGCTGTTTCCAGCACTTGGCTATTGTAAATAGTGCGGCTATGAACATAGGGGTGCATAGGTTCTTAAGAATTGGTGTTTCAGGATTCTTTGGGTATAGTCCAAGTAGTGGAATGGCTGGATCAAAAGGCAGTTCCATTTTTAGCTTTTTAAGGAAACCCCATACTGTTTTCCACAGTGGCTGCACCAGCCTACATTCCCACCAACAGTGTATGAGGGTTCCCTTTGCCCCGCATCCTCGCCAACACTTGTTGCTTGTTGATTTGCTGATGACTGCCATTCTGACAGGTGTGAGGTGGTATCTTATTGTGGTTTTAATTTGCATCTCTCTGATGGCTAGCGATGTTGAGCGTTCCTTCATATGCCTCTGTGCCCTTCATATTTCTTCCTCAGTGAGTTGTCTGTTCAGGTCCTTTGCCCATTTTTTAATTGGGCTGTCTGTCTCCCTGGTGTTGAGTCACATTAGTTCTTTATATATTATAGAGATCAGACCCTTGTCCGAGGTATCATTGGCAATTATGTTTTCCCATACAGTTGGTTCCCTTTGAATTTTGCTGATATTTTCTTTAGCTGAACAGAAACTTTTCAATTTGATATAGTCCCATTTGTTGATTCGTTCTTTGATTTCCTTTGTCCTTGGTGAAGTATCAGTAAACATAGTTTTGCGTAGGATATCCGAAAGTTTACTTTCTCCAGGACCTTTATGGTAGCACTGCTTATGTTTAAATCCTTTATCCATCTTGAGTTTATTTTGGTGTATGGTGTAAGTTGGTGGTCTAGTTTTATCTTTTTGCATGTTGCTGTCCAGTTCTCCCAACACCATTTGTTGAAGACACTGTTTTTACTCCATTTGATGTTCCTTCCCCCTCTGTCAAATATTAGTTAACCATAGAGTCCTGGGATAATTTCTGGGCTCTCTATTCTATTCCATTGATCTATATGCCTATTCTTATGCCAGTACCATGCTGTTTTGATGACAGTAGCCTTGTAGTATTGTGTGAAGTCTGGTATTGTGAATCCTCCTACCTTGTTCTTCTTTCTCAAGATTGTGGTGGCTATTTGTGGGCGTTTTTGGATCCATATAAATTTTTGAAGTATTTTTTCTATTTCTGTGAAGTCTGTCATTAGGATTTTAATTGGAATTGCATTGAATCTGAAGATTGCTTTGGGTAGTATGGACATTTTGATGATGTTAATTCTTCCCATCCACGAACATGGTATATGCTTCCATTTATTTGTGTCTTCCTGGATTTCTTTCTTCATTGTTCTGTAGTTTTCTGAGTAGAGGTTTTTTACCTCCTTAGTTAAGTTGATTCCTAGGTACTTTATTTTTCCTGTTGCTATGGTAAATGGGATTTGTTTTTTTGCTTCTATTTCTGTTGTTTCATTATTGGTATACAAAAATGCTTTTGATTTCTGGATATTGACTTTATATCCAGCTATTTTGCTAAATTTGCTTATTAGGTTGAGTAAGTTTTTGGTGGAGACTATCGGGTTTTGTATGTACATTATCATATCATCTGCAAATAATGACAGTTTGACTTCCTCCTTTCCAATTTGGATACCTTTGATTCCTTTTTCTTCTCTGATGGCTATAGCTAGAACTACCAAGACAATGTTGAATAGAAGTGGAGAAATTGGACAGCCTTATCTTGTTCCTGATCTTAGGGGGAAAGCTTTCAGTTTTTGTCCATTAAGTATGATGTTGGCTTCAGGTTTCTCATAGATGGCCTTTATGATGAGGTATGCTCCCTCTATTCCCATTTTGCTGAGGGTTTTTATCATAAATGGTTGATGCACTTTATCAAATGCTTTTTCAGCATCTATTGATATGATCATATGGTTTTTATCTTTCAATTTCTTGATGTGATGTATTACATTTATTGATTTTTCGAATGTTGTACCATCCTTGCATCCCTGGGATGAAGCCCACTTGATCATGGTGTATGATCTTTGTACTATACTGCTGAATCCGATTGGCCAATATTTTGTTGAGAATTTTAGCATCTATGTTCATCAGATATATTGGCCTGTAGCTTTCTTTCTTAGTTGTGTCTTGCCCTGCTTTTGGGATTAGAATAATATTGGCCTCATAGAAAGAGTTTGGGAGTCTTCCGTCTTCCTGAATTTTTTGGTATAGTTTGAGGATAGGAGTTAGTTCTTTAAATGTTTGGTAAAATTCACCTGTGTAGCCATCTGGTCCTGGGCTTTTGTGCTTTGGAAGATTTTGGATTACTTCTTGAATTTCACTAGTTGTTATTGGCCTATTCAGGCTTTCTGCTTCTTCTGGGTTCAGTTTTGGTAGATTATACCTTTCCAGAAATGTGTCCATTTCATCCAGGTTGTCATATTTTTTGTCATAGAGTTGTTTGTAGTAATTTCTTATAATCATTTGTATTTCTGAGGTATCAGTTGTGATTTCTCCTCTTTCAGTTCTGATTTTGTTTATTTAGGTCCTCTCTCTCTTTTTCTTGATGAGTCTGGATAAGGGCTTGTCAATTTTGTTTATTTTTTCAAAGAACCAGCTCCTGTTCCTGTCGATTCTTCAAATTGTACTTTGAATCTCTGAGTTATTTAGTTCTGCTCTGATCTTGATGATTTCCTTTCTTCTCCTTGCTCTGGGCTTTGTTTGTTGTTGCTCCTCTAGTTCATCTAGGTTTGTGGTTAGGTCATTTTTATAAACTTCTTCTGACCTTTTCTGGGAGGCCTGTATTGCTACAAATTGCTATAAAGCCCCTGAGAACTGCATTTGCTATATCCCATAGGTTTTGGGCTGTTGTGTGTTCATTGTCATTTGTTTCCAGGAACTTTTTGATTTCATCTTTGATCTCATTGTTGACCCCTTCATTGCTTAAAAGCATGTTATTCAGTCTCCATGAGTTAGAGAAATTTTGGGTGTTTCCCTTGAATTTGGTTTCTAGTTTCAAGCCATTGTGATCTGAGAAGATACTTTGTATGATTTCAGTGTTCCTGTATTTGTGGAGGCTTGTCTTGTGACATACCATGTGGTCTATCTTGGAGAATGATCCATTTGCATTTGAAAAGAATTTGTATTTTGCTTCTTTGGGGTAAAAGACTGTGTATACATCAGTTAGGTCCATTTCCTCTAGAGTGTTGTTCAATGCCACAACGTCTCTGGGGATTTTTTGTTCGGAAGATCTGCCCATTGTTGATAGTGGGGTATTAAAATCCCCTACTATTAGTGTGTTGCTGTCTATGTCTTTCTTAAAGTCTTCCAAGATTTTCCTTATCTATTTCGGAGCTCCTATGTTGGGTGCGTATATGTTTATCAGAGTTATTTCTTCTTGATGGATTGTTCCCTTAAGTATTATGAAATGTCCATCTTTGTCCCTTTTTATGGCCTTCATTGTAAAATCTATTTTATCTGAAATCAGTATTGCTACTCCAGCTTTTTCTTCATGTCCATTTGCTTGATATATAGTTTTCCATCCCTTCACTCTCAATCTGTGTTGATCTTTTGTTCTGAGGTGGGTCTCTTGAAGATAGCATATATGTGGGTCATGTTGCCTTATCCATGCCACTACCCTACATCTTTTGATTGGTGCATTTAATCCATTTACATTTAAGGTTACTATTGATTGATATTTATTCATGGCCATTTTCTCCCTTTGTGTCTGTATTCCTCTTTGGCTTTCTCTGTTTCTTCATTTTATTTGTTTCCTTATTTTTAGAGCAGACCCTTTAGCATTTCTTGCAATGCTGGTTTGGTAGAGATGTATTCTTTCAGTCTTTTTTTGTCTGGGAAGCTGCTTACTTCTCCTTCTTACTTGAATCAGAGCCTTGCTGGGTAGAGTATTCTTGGTTGCAGGCCTTTGTTTACCATGACTTGAAATACTTTTTGCCATTCCCTTCTGGCTTGAATTGTTTCTGTTGAATAATCATTTGATAGCCTTATTGCAGCCCCTTTGTATGTTATTTGTCTTTTCTCTCTTGATGCTTTTAGGATTCTCTCTTTGTCTTTGAAATTAGCCATTTTAATAATAATGTGCCTTGGTGTTGGTCTGTTTGGATTGATCCTCATTGGGACCCTCTGTGCTTCCTGAACTGGTTTAATGTTTTCTCTCATCATATTAGGGAAATTTTCTATCATGACTTGTTTGAACAGGTTTTCCATTCTTTGTTTCTCTTTTTCTTCTGTTATCCCTATGATACAGATGTTGTTACGTTTCATGTTGTCATGCAGCTCTCTTAACCCCTCTTCAGTCTTATTCAGTGTTTTTTTATTCTCTTCTACTGTCTTGGAGTATTTGTCTACATTATCCTCCAGCTCACTGATCCGGTCCTCTGCTTCCTCTAGCCTACTGTTGATTCCTTCTACTGTATTCTTCAATTCAGAAATTGTATTCTTCATTTCCTCCTGGCATTTATTAATAGTTTCCATGTCCTTTTTCATGCTGTTGTAGTTCTCAGTAAGTTCCTTGTAACTTCCGTGGAGTTCTTTGTAATTTACCTGGAGTTCTTTGTAGTTCTCCTGGAGTTGTTTACAGTTTTCTTTTCTTTTCTTTTCTTTTTTTTTTTGTAAGAATTTATTTCATTATTTTTAGAAAGAGGGGAAGGGAGAGAGGCAGAGAGGGAGAGAAGCATCAATGTATGGTTGCGTTTCACCTGCCTTCAGCCACAGACCTGGTTGGAGACCTGGCTTGCAACCTGGTTATGTGCCCTGGCTGGGGAATCGAACCAGCGACCTTTGGGTTCGCAGGCCGGCACCTTATCAACTGAACCACCAGCCAGGGCTTATAATTTTCTTTGATGTGGCTGAGCTCACTGAGCTTCTCTATCATCATTCTTTTGAATTCCTTATCTGATATTCCAGGTGCCTCTTTTTCATTTTGTGTTCTTTCTGGGGATTCTTCCTTTCCTTTTGGTGATGGACTGATTCTTTTTGTCTGTTCTTTCTTTTTATTTATTTATTTATTTATTTCTGTTCTTTCCTTGGGTTAAC
This sequence comes from Noctilio leporinus, assembly GCA_004026585.1. NCBI lineage: Eukaryota > Metazoa > Chordata > Mammalia > Chiroptera > Noctilionidae > Noctilio > Noctilio leporinus. The sequence continues at coordinate 52,545 of PVIW01008968.1, forward strand.
CTGCTTTGCTTCCTTGCCTTAGTTGAGCACCCTTCTGTGATAGGAGATTTGTGGAGTTCAGTGTTGCCGTCTCCCAGATTTTCTCCACTTCCTGTTCTTGGTGTGTCCTTTATTTGGGCTGCCTGGTTGTATTCTGAGCCTGTGGGCTTTTATTAGAAACAAAAACAAAAACAAACAAACAAACAAAACCCCCCGAAACAAAAAACCAAACCAAACCAAACCAAAGAAACAAACAAAAAAAAATGCAAAAGGAAAAAAGAAATAAAAATGATAATAATAATGATAAGAAAGTGTTTAGATGGTTGTTCACCCTTAATAATCACTGACTGGTCCAGATGGAGCCTGGACCTGAGGGCTTTTAGCAGAGGTATTAAAAGGAAAGAAAAAATGGGAGAAAGTCACAAGAGAAAGAGAAATCAATATTAATAGAGAAAAGGTTTAGGTGTCTGTTCACCCTTTATGGTCTCTGTTTGGTCCAGGTGGAGCCAGTGGCTTTTATCAGGGAGAAAAGAAAGGAGGAAGGAAGGAAGGAAGGAAGGAAGGAAGGAAGGAAGGAAGGAAGGAAGGAAGGAAGGAAGGAAGGAAGGAAGGAAGGAAGGAAGGAAGGAAGGAAGGAAGGAAGGAAGGAAGGAAGGAAGGAAGGGCTCCAAGATGGCGACAGAGTAGAGAGCAGTGCTGATGATGTTCTCGAGTACCAGAGCGGCTGGAGGACAGGATAGGGAGCTTGGGATGTCTTCAGGACCCTAGGGATTGGAACGGACTGCATCTGGACACAGGGGAACAGAGCCCAGAGACAGAGGAGGCCAGCAGGACAGTAGGTGAGGCATTCCCGACCGACCGGCCAGCGGGCCGAGGTCGGCTCCGGGCAGGGGCGGCTCTGCCCAGAGAGGCGCGTTTGACTGGGGCCAGTTCCGGGCTCACTGGTGACTAGAAGTCTCAACAGAGAAGTGCGGGCAGCAAGGGCGAACGCCGTAGGGAACCTGGAATTGAACTCTTGCAGGGGAGGGACTGTGAGAAACTCACTCCGGCAACGGGGAGAGGAGGCGCCGTGCGCGCGGGGCCAGAGGCGGAGGAGAAGAGTCCTGCGGGAAGCCGGAGCAGGGGATCAGGAAGTGCACCAGCGGGGCGGCAAGAGGACTGAAAAATGGAGCTGCTGGGCCACCGGGGAGACAGCAGCTGAAGGCCCCTGTGAGGGGGGAGGCCCGGCCCTGCACAACCACACAGGCCCCCAGGCTCCGCGGGGAAACAAAGCGGCGAGCCAGTGAGCCGGAACTAGTGGCGGGGGTAACTGACCCGCCATTGCCGGAGACAAAGGCCGCACTGCCCACGCCTGGGGGCTCATCACAGAGGCCGTTTAAAGGACTCCGCGGAGAGCTGATTGGCCTGGAGGCATGGTGCCCGCCCCGGAAGGGCGGGACAGTGTAGGCGGACCCCGGACAGTGTTGACTGACAGGCCCGGCCTCCTCCCGGAACTGCAGGGGCGGGACCAGTCGTCACAGGGACCAGCGAAATTGTGGGCTGCCCTGCAGAAATGCTGGGAGTGAGTCCTGGGCAGGAACCTCCGCCAGGAGTGGGAGGGGGCTCTCTGAGGGCTCCAGAACACCAGTAGCCCTAAAACCCAGCCAGGCTGCTGAAGGCCCAGCCTACCTGGGGGCGGACACTCAGAATCAGCCCTACTGCGACAATCAGAGGCCCTGCCACGTGCCAAGACCAGCTAGAATATAGACTATAGACTGTAAAGTCCTGACCAAGAAAAAGAGGCAGCATCAGGAAAGGGATTGCTGCCAATCTCAAGCACCTCAATTATACCGAGAGCAATATGAACTATTAAGCCCCAACATATCCTTTGCAAAAGTTACTCCTCACATATTCTTAATCCCCCCTATACCTCAATTCACCTAAATACCCAAGACCCTCCCCTACTCTCGAATTAAAGTCTGTTCACTCTGCGGCTATAACGCAGTCCCAGTCCTCAATCTAAGTATTCCTCCCTTCCACAGACTTTCTAAACCCATTCTTTATTCTTTTCTTCCTTCCTCTTTTTTTCTTTTTCTTTCTTTTTTTTTTTTTTTTAATTTTTCTTTTCCTTTTCTTCCTGGTAAAGCCTACAGGTTCTGGCTCCACCTGGACCAATCAGAAATCATAAAGGGGGAACACACAGCTAAAACGTTTCTTTATTAATATTGATTTCTCTTAGTCTTGTGACTTTCACCCCCATCCGTTTTTTTTTTCTTTCTCTCTCTCTTTCTTTCTTTCTTTCTTCCTTTCTTTCTTTCTTTCTTTCTCCTTTCTTTTCTCCCTGATAAAACCCACTAGTCCTAGCTCCACCGGGACCAACAGAGACCATAAAGGGTGAACAGAAACCTAAACCTTTTCTTTATTAATATTGAGTTCTCTTTCTCTTGGGACTTTCTCCCTTTTTTTCCTTTTTTCTTTTCTTTTCTTTACTTCTTTCTTTTTTTTTTTCTTTTCTTCTGCTAAAAGCCCTCAGGTCCAGGCTCCATCTGGACCAGTCAGGGATTATAAAGGGTGAACAGCCATCTAAACCCTTTCTTATCATTATTATTATCATTTTTATTTCTTTTTTCCTTTTGCAATTTTTTTGTTTTGTTTTTTGTATTCTTTTTCGTTTGGTTGGTTGGTTTGGTTTGTTATTTTGTTTTTGTTTTTTTTTTTTGCGTATGTTTTTGTTTGTTGTTTTTTGTTTTTGTTTTTGTTTCTGCTAAAAGCCCACAGGCGCAGAATACAACCAGACAGCCCAAATAAAGGAGACACCAAGAACAGCAAGTGGAGAAAATCTGGGAGACAGCAACATTGAACTCCACAAATATCCTATCAGAGAAGGGTGCTCAACTGAGGCAAGGAAGCAAACCAGGTTAACCCAAGGAAAGAACAAAAATAAATAAATAAACAGCAAGCAAGAATAGACACCCAAAATGGGGAAAAAAAGAATCAGTCCATCACCAAAAGGAAAGGAAGAATCCCCAGAAAGAACACAAAATGAAAAAGAGGCACCTGGAATATCAGATAAGGATTTCAAAAGAATGATGATAGAGAAGCTCAGTGAGCTCAGCCACATCAAAGAAAACTGTAAACAACTCCAGGAGAACTACAAACAACTCCAGGGAAAGTACAAAGAACTCCAGGGAAATTACAAAGAACTCCAGGGGAATTACAAAGAACTCCAGGGAAATTACAAAGAACTCCAGGGAAGTTACAAGGAACTTACTGAGAACTACAACAGCATGAAAAAGGACATGGAAACTATCAATAAGTGCCAGGAGGAAATGAAGAATACAATTTCTGAATTGAAGAATACAGTAGAAGGAA